>VZRW01012951.1:74539-89914 GCA_013398125.1 Aegotheles bennettii | reverse complement strand
TGTTCTAGCTCGTGTTCTAGCTCGTGTTCTAGCTCGTGTTCTAGCTCCTGTTCTAGCTCGTGTTCTAGGTCCCGTTCTAGCTCGGGTTCTAGGTCCCGTTCTAGCTCGGGTTCTAGGTCGGGTTCTAGGTCTTGTCTTCTAGCATCTGTTTTACAAAACAGTTGAATTACCTGTGGAAAATGCAAGCACAATAATGGACTGAATGTATCTGGACATGCATAATAATATGTAGTGGAGATGGAGTGTATGCAAAATTGGCACAAAAAGGCACGGAAAGCTTGGTGCTTTACATGCAGTATAAGAGTGAGTCAGAACAGTTTAATAATGAATATTATCAGAAACAGAAAGGAAAATACACAACAGATAAAGAGAATTTCTAAAATGCAAGCTGTGAAGCAATTTGTGTGCCTGGGGTTACTGAGAGGGCAATTTGTACCTAGGGTATGTTAAATTTTGAAGGGGACTTTAGTATGTGTACCAGACATAGCAGGTGGAAGTAATAGTTGATGGCAAACATGACACAGGATTTCATTTGCTCTGGGTGATACTTGGGCACTGCAAAGTATTCTGACAAGCATAGTTAAATGGTCATGCTCACTATTGAAAGAAAGGCACTGAAACAGGTTTGTATAAGCATCTTATAAGCATGGAGCTCTGAGAAGTTCTTTCTGTGTCTGAATTGTCCATTATTATCAAATCTTCCAGGTACAGAAGGCCTCGGGTTTTGAATAATGTATATAGGAATAATTGTGGGACTTGAACGACAGCTTGGTTGCCTGTCATCACTAGAAGTACAGAGCCAAGTTATTTATCTCGAGGAAATTGAAGAGCTAGAAAATATTTAAGAAACCAGATATACTGGAGAACATTGTTAAAGAAAATATAATGTACTACCACAGTAACTGACAGTCTCAAAGTGAACGATAATTAAAAATGTTTCTTGAATTACAGGTTCTGTTATAAATGGTAGAGTTAACAGGAAGATTCATTGCTTTTGTCAGCAGCTAAATTTTTTTCCATTTTTGAAGGAAGCACAAATGTATTTCCATTCTTGTACATTACAATGACTATTGAGAAGGTTTTTACCATTATCTGAGCCTGAGAAAACAGACATGCATTGTATACATTATTTCCCAAATGCAACAGTAGGTCATAGATGCAAGTATCTAAGGTTTACATTTTGACTATGAACATTAGAGGTTTCATTCTTATTTTAGAAAAAATACTGATTAATAATTGAAGTCTTTAAAAAAATGAAAAAAAATAGTTAATAGAAAAAGGATTAATCTTTTTCTATCAGTACTTTTAAATGACCACCCTAATAAGTGAAAGTAAAAGAGGAAGTGAGACAAATTTTGCATAATAGGATTTTTTCAGCTGGCAATAATTTGTTCTCCAAACTTTCCTTGGCTTAGAGTAATAAAGAAAAGATCCCCCTACCCAGTATTCTCCCTGCACATTATTATTTACCAAACAGCAATATTGTGTTTTGTGGCATACAATACACAGATAAAGGCAGTTACTGCCTGTCTCTGTTAGGTCAACAGAATTCCAACCAGGTTTCCTTTATATTCTCCAACATATAGAATAATAGTGTGTGGTCTCTATACTTAGATTCAGAAAAAACTTGTTCTTTAGTAAGTGATGTGTTAATGGAACTGAAGGCTTAAGAGTTTTGGGTTGTTTTTTGTTTGGTTTGTTTTTTTTCCTCCCCACTCAATTATCTTTTTATTTACTTTGTTTTTCCTTTCTAATGTAGAATAGGACTATTTGGTTGTTTCACCACTGACAGAGGGTATGCCATCTCTTTCAGATATTTTTCAGAAGATCTAGTTCTCTGTTCATCGACATAGAATAGAAATAACGAACTCATTCTCACTGGAGGTACACTTCTCTTTTTACAAGATTTTTTAGGACCATACATGTGTTTTCATAATACTGCTTGTGTTGTTGTACACTGTGACAAATTGGTACTTTGTAGCAGTAGCAGCAGACCAAAACATATATAAAACTGAGTTAGTCATATATATAATAGTCTATAATGTACAATTAGTTTACTATAAGAGAAGGGTTCAACAGAGTATGTAGTTGTTCATTATAGATTCAGTCAGAATAATATTGTAACATTTCTAGTTTTTAAATAGCTCCTTAATGACCAGTACTTCCCTTGCTACATTCTATTCTGCATATACAATATAAAAGGTGAATAAGACATCAGCAACCTTGTCCTTAGGATGCAGATGTATATGGAATTCTTGCAGCTTACTATGAAGTTACAGGTGCTTGATAGTAGCTGAAGCTGTTATTGCATAATGGAGCTGTCTGCTAACTATCCAGAATTACAATCTTCTGTTTATGAGATTGTCCTCTCTTGAGGATTTTTCTAATTTTAACAGGAGCTGCTCAGTTGAGACTGACAAAATTCAGCCAGAGATACGATAGCAAGATGGATAACATGCAATCAGAGTAACACTTAGGGGGATAACTTGCAGTGTCCTCATGCCAGCATAACAACCTTGTGTTCATTAAAATAAATATCCCCAAGGAAGAAAGTTCCAAGGAGTTCAATAACAGAAATATTTTCCTGACCTCCTGCTGCTGACTGAAATGGGTCTGAAGGTGCCACTTCTAATTGAAAGCAGTCTGTGTGCCCATAACAGTTAAAGTTATTTGTTTATGACAAATAACTACATGCAGACTGCACAGGAAATGGCTGGTGTAAGGCAAAATTGAGATAAATTTTCCAGCTGTGCTGAGAAAAGATAGCAAATTCCTTGCATCGTTATTGTAAGTGATGATGGTAAAAATTAAGAAAATAAAAATGAGTTCCAGTGACACTTTTATATGGCATTTCTAAATGTCTGTGAGTCTGTAGAAATATGTGCCATGCAAATTTGATTTACCACGTGAGACCTGAATTTGCAACACAGGAAGTTTAACTGGTTAAACTGTTCTTGATATTTTCTCCATCCTTGGAGATATTTCAGATACTAAAGACCAGATACATATGGTCCTGAGTAAACTGCTCTAGTTAACTGTGTTTTGAGACAGGGATTGGACTTGAATGATCTTCAGAGGTCCCTTTCAACCTCAACTACTCTGTCATCCTGTGAAATTGTCTGCTGTTATATGTTCTCTGTTGTCAACAGATATAACCTCAAAATATTCCTGTAAGGCTGAAAATTCTAAAATTATGGAGCTAACAGAATTACAGAATCACAGAATCCTAGGGGTTGGAAGGGATCTCGGAGGATCATCCAGTCCAACCCCCCTGCCAGAGCAGGGTCACCTAGAGTCCATCACACAGGAACGCATCCAGGCGGGGTTTGAATGTCTCCAGCCAAGGAGACTCCACAGCCTCTCTGGGCAGCCTGGTCCAGTGCTCTGGCACTCTCACAGGAAAGAAGTTCTTCCTGATATTCACATGGAACCTCCTGTGCTCCAGTTTGCATCCATTGCCCCTTGTCCTATCATCACTTTCCTCTATCTACTGGCTGTCAGTTTGCCAGTGCACACAGAATCACAGAATTCTAGGGTTGGAAGGGACCTCGAAGGATCATCTAGTCCCATATGCAGCTGGCATGTGTTACTCCTTCCCAGCACTAGGACTTTTGCATTTGCCCTTGTTAAACCACTAAGTCGCTATGAGCCCATGTCTGTGGCATGACTCTCTGATGCCATGTCTCTCTGATGAGACTAATTCCAGGGATAGAGGCATCACGATTTCCACATTATATTTTACTGTAGATGTTAGATGGATGTTGTTGTTTTGGTTTGGTTTGTTTTTTTTGCCTTAGGACTAACTTGGTTCTTCCTTTTGAAGCAGTTTAAATTTGCTACTATTGGTTATGTAATCCTTAGGCATGGTAAATCAATTCATGCTATCATCTTTGCAGGGGCTCTTTAGGTGTTTGAATACTTATAATAACTTTCTCTTACTCTTTTGTTTTTCTCTCCTCCTTCCTTTTTCACAAGTCATATTCTTTTTGTATTTTTTCTTGTTTCCTCTGAACTATCTGCAGCTGACCCTCATCTTTATTGAAATGCCTGAAATTTGACACAATATTCTGTGTGAGTCTTTATCCTTGATAAGTACAAAAGTGGATAATTTTGTGTCTTTTGTGGGCTCTGTATTAGCAGATAAATCCCAAATACAATTTACTACTTTTACAACAGCATAAAATTATGTTTAGCTCCTGAACCATAAAAACTTGCAAATCCTTTCCTGTGAAACCATTTTTCCCACACTGTATTTGTATAGCAGGTTACTGAAACTAAATTCAGAATACTTTCCATGTTTAAGGGTAATTTGGTTTGGTTCAGTTTGATTTTTCATAGTTCCACATTGTCAAGATAACTTTGAGTTCTGGGCTTGTCCTTCCATCTGTCATGTTTTATCTTTCAGCATCCTCGTCATTAATGAAAACACTGTGTGGACCTGAATCCATAAGTAACTTCGAGAGATGTATTGTTTCATTTTGATGAAATGGCATTGGTAATAATTTTTTGAGAATTGTTCTTTAAGCAGCTTTGCCTCTGTGCTAATCTATTTTCATCTAGACTGTGCTTTCTCCCCTGTTTATAAAAATATCAGATAAGGCATTATCAAAACCCTGAACTCAAATGGCAATATATGAAACTTTGATATAACCTTTTATCTTGTCATAGAAAGAAATCACTAACTGTTACTCATTTAATTGTTTTGGGGGTTTTTTCAGTGTTTTTCTGAGAACTGAAATTTAGTTCAAAATCTGACACTCCTCAGCTTTCTTTTGTTCTCAAGTGTAGAAAGTGTGTTTGCTCTCCCCTGGTTCCATCTCTGTGCTAGGTAGAAATAGTGTCATAAAATAAGAGGTCAAGCATCAGAAAATTGTCATAGGACACTGCATAAGTTGCTGAGCAGTATGTTTCATACAGTATTCCTTTCCCAATAGCCAGCTGTTTAATTAGATTTCTTAATTATCTCAAAGTCCAGTCTTTCTGTTGTCCTAATCTTCTTAGTTTTGTAATCTCGGTGACTAGGTCATATTAGTCATCTGAACATGTTTATAGTACTTGGAATAGTATGTGGTTGGCTCAGGTGCTTGGCATGCAGACTCATTGTCTTTTTTTTCCCTGCTTTGAATATTCCACTTCTTCCTAAATTTTTAGTTAGTCATAATTTTTCTGCCTCTCTATGGGTTTCTGTTACTGTTTCTCCTCAGTCATGAGGAGGCTTGTAATTTGGTAAGCAAAATATTTTTTAATCTATCTGGGCTGTATTATATTGTCATGAAACACCATCCTGTGGTCAAAGGAGCCACACTCTTTCTGGACCCTCCTCTGCACAAGCACACATTGTCTTCAAGATGCATCTATTTTCACCTAAGCCCTATACCTTTTCCTGAGAGGACTGAAAACCTGAAATCTGATTGCATTGCCCCTTACACCACTACTGTTTGCTTTATAGGCATCTTTTGTCTTAGAGAAGTTCCTGGTAATATCAGTATCTACATGATTTTTTTTTTTATATTCATAAGATGAATTCAGTAGCTTTAGAGGAAATTTTAAGATACAGGCTCCTAAATGACAGAACATCTCCCAAAGCTTGGAGTCGGTTTATTACTTTTAAAATGTTTCCAAATGGAATTTTAATAGTTGAAGTAGCCTAATTTCAAAAGGAACTGGAGACAAAGTTTCCACCCCATTTCTGTATGATGACATATAGAAATCCACCCATTTCTATATGGTGACANACTGGAGACAAAGTTTCCACCCCAGATTTCTATATGGTGACGTATTGACTATGGATACCCACCAAGCTAACATTTGGCTAGGTCACTTCAGCAATAAACAATGTCCTTCCAGGAAAGTGGTTTAATTCAATTAATTTGGCAAGTCAAGCTAGGTCAGAATTGGAATTCAGTAGATAGAGTGGAACTTCATTGATTAATATAACCCCCAAATAACAAAGGTAATAGAATAAAAGAAAGACTTGTACCTTCAATGAAATAATTGCCAAGGAAATACTATAATTTAATGCAAACCCCTTAACCGCAGTATCTGAGAGACTACCTTGACATTCTTTCTACTCTTCATATTTAATATATGAAGACCATCAGGGAACAGCACTGTACTTATTCAGTTTTATTTTAACAGCAAATGCCCAATATGACATCTTAAAGTCTGCCATATTTAAACAAAAAGGAAAATCATGTATATATTGTACTTCTGTTAATTGACAGCATAAGTAGAATTAGATGATCCATGTTAGAGAGAATCACAAATTGTTGAAGAAGTGAATGGTTACCTCATGTGATCTTGTGCTGGTTTGTCATAAGTTTTTTATTGCATTGAAAATGGCCTCTATAACAAATATATTGTTGAGTTAGAAGGCAAACATCAAGTAAGATCCTGAAGGTGATATTGCTTTCCTGTACAACATCAGTATAACAGTTATATGTATGAAATGTCTATATTAGGTATGCTTTTATGAGAATGTAAAATACTTGGAGGTTAATTCAGAGAAGAATTTCAAGAGTGGCCTGTAATCTGGGAACAATTATCAGTGAAAGACTTAAGAAATGCACTCTTCTGAATTTATCAAGATGATGATGAATAGGTTTTTTCATAATAATTTTCAAGTATGTTCATAAGGATGAGATTTCACATAGATTGTTCTTAATCAAAAAGCCACAAATGCATCCTGAAAGTTCAAATATGAAATGAATTGAGGCTACAAACAGGACACATGCAATATATCATGGCACAGCAGTTTCTTCTTTCTTTACTAGTGTTGTACACTAGAAGTTCTCATGAGTTCACATGGGAGAAATAAAGACCTACTGATAGCAGTCTCCCAGTTATGTCAATTAATATGTTTTGAGGATATCAGTAGAACTGTCTCTAATCTTTTTCAGTG
The DNA here is from genome assembly GCA_013398125.1 of Aegotheles bennettii. Lineage (NCBI taxonomy): Eukaryota > Metazoa > Chordata > Aves > Caprimulgiformes > Aegothelidae > Aegotheles > Aegotheles bennettii. The sequence continues at coordinate 83,013 of VZRW01012951.1, read as the reverse complement.
TCTGATTTGTTAGGCTTGCTGTTTCCACACATCTTCAAATGAAGATGCAACTCTTTGAAACCCAGAGCATTTAATCAGTAACAGATGTTTGCTAAAATGAAGTTGGAGTGATTGGTAATACTGTGGGATTTACAGCACATAACAACAGGCAGGTACTCGGACAGATTTATTGATGTGTTATAATGCTATGAAGCGAAGAAACCTCAGCAGGAGAGCAGGTACCTGCTTTTTCTGTTTACTGTAATGGACTTTCCTAAGGAAAATACCAAATTTCTGAAGTTGGGTGGTTTTATTGACACAGTTGCTAGCTGAATGAGTTTTGAATTGCAGCCACCAAACTGATTTGTTTTGTCAGATTTTGAAACACCAGACTCTAACAAAAAAAAAAATTAAATAATAAAATAAGATGGGGAGACACTGGCAGTATTTGACTGTTCTGTTCAACCATTACTGCCGTGAGATGAAAAAAGTCAATATCCAGGTATGTGGCTGGTTTGCATTGGTCACACTTAGAAGCATGGCACATACAGCCAACACAAAATATGATTGTGTTATATTTTGTGAATCTTACATGGTAGTGGAAAAAAGAGTTGTTTGTCATCATTACATGTTTATCCTACCAATGACAGAGCTGTCATCTAGTGATTACTCCAATGCAACAGAAACTGCAGTAGAACAGTCAAAGTAATTTCAATATCTAGAATAGAAGAGTAACTTTTTTTAGACAGTTTAATGACTGATTTAAGCAAGCTAGCATTAAATGTACGGCAATAAGGATATTACTCCTAGGATGGTTTTTTTTGAAGTTACTTCCTTTATAGTAACAATGTGTGCTGATACCAATTTTTATATAAATATATTCTTGTTTTGTTCAGAATTGTATTTAACAAAAGCAGTTATAATCAATTTTAAGCACATTTAAAAAATGTGTTCTTAATTCAAAACCAGGATTTTTTCACATAGCATCTGATTCAAACAAGCTGTCACAGTTTTTTTGTCTTGAAAGAGAAACAATTGAGATGATCTATGAAGTAACCAGTGTGATTTCTTGGCTATTATAACACTTGGTCCCATGTTTCAGCATGTGAGTTCCAACAGCTCTTTCATACATAGTGCGATTTTATCACTGAAATCCTATTTAACTGTCCCTAGGAGTTTGCAGTTGTAAAGTGCAATGGACACAGTTTCAAACATGGAAGCTGACTTGGACCTTGAAATATGTTCCTTTAATGGAATGATGGGGGAGGGGGATGATATCAGGCTTGCCCGTGTCAATTCATGGGATGACATGACTCTCATGATGAGAGCTGGGTTGCTAGTGAAGGCCCTCAACTGGTGATTCTGAGATATGCTGGCCACAGTGGAGCATGCAGGAAGTCTTATGGTGATGAGCCAGGGACATTTTAAAAAAGATTTTAATTTTTTTTGTGCCATTCTTAATCACAGAAAACCAAGGAAAAAAAAACACAGAAAAATCAATAGCTCATTAGCAGGATACTGGTTTGTAATGTGGGAGTTTCAGATTCAAGACCCTGTTTTAGTTGTTCCCAGATCCCAGGTAATGTTGAATATATGTCTGTCTGGTTTTGACCAGAAAATGTATCTTTAACTTAAGCAATATTCATAATAAAAGTTTTCCTTGAACATATTTTTTTTTTCTAAAAATATCAAACAAATGGAACATACAAATAATAATAATAATTAATAGCCTAGATTCTCCATTGAAATATCTTTGATTTGATGACATAAGATCTTTATCTATGGTTATTTTATTCTTTCTCGTGTTAGGAGAGAAACTGAGAAGTCTGTGCTATTTCATCCTATAAATGAAAGTCAGATGGAAAAAGCATGTGAAGTTCATTATCCCTGTTTTATGGTGATGTTGGATTGGTCTCTAACAGTAAAATCTGCATGGAAGAGTTTACTTGTAGCTTCTATTATACTAATCTACAGCAAATCTTTACTGAAAACCATGTTTTCATTATTATTCTTTACATTTTATTCATTAATTTTGATTCATTAATATTGATTCATTTTGATATTAAGATTTTATTGGATAATGATTTTCTAAAATCCAGCTGTATTAGAACCTTGTTTTCTCTCCATCCACTGATTTTAAAATGCCATTAAAACCAGTCAGGATCATCTTTTAGACTCTGTTCTATAATAAGCATACATAAGCATATATAAGTTTGTAGCTTTGCCATTCACTGAAGTTGTGGGGTTATTTTCTTCAGTCTTATTGTTTGCTCCATTATTTCTCTAGGAATATAGAGTGGTCTTTCAGGTTTGTAATTGCTATTATTGTATTCTTATGCAGTTATGTTTTAATTGTTGTTAATGTATTCTTATTGTCTTATGGTTCGATTCGATGATCTTAAAGGTCTTTTCCAATCTAAACAACTCTATAAAATGCCTTTTCTGCACCTACAGAAGTTACTTCCCTTGTACTAGAGCATCTGAAAAAATGTAGTTTTATATACAAAATCTGTATATTTTTATAGATATGTATAGGCCTAGAGCCATTTTAACAGCTTGTAATAAGCATGGGGGAATGGACTATATTTATTCAGGATAAAATCATGACTCAGATAAAATAATCTGAAAACAGAATTACCATTATGCCATAGTAATGGGGCAGGAGGGAAGGGTGAGAGGACTTACAAGTGAATCAGAATTGAAAAAAGACTATTTGAAATGCAAGAAGTATGTACAGGAATTCAGAACAAACAGCACATTGTCTTCTCCACAGATTAGCTGCATCCTGTAAAAATAATCTCAATTTATATTCTCCTAGTGTAATGCTAGCTAATTCCCTTTATGACCAGTAGATCTCAGGGGTAATATGCTGAAAACACTTCTCTTATTGTTTGAATGAATTCACCTTACATCATCTGTCTCAAATCCCATCTGAACTCTAGCCTTATACAACCCGAAGTTCATTTTCAGCTCACCTTCAGAGCTCTTTGTAGTCCTTAACTTCCTTTCTGTTTCAGTTCTTTGAAATGCATTGTACTGCTTTTGGATGGGATAGCATTACTTTTCTTTGAAGTATCTTGTATGGATTTGTTCTGAAAACGGTGTTGGTAACACAGACATGTTTTCATTATTACTGAACAGTGCTTCCATAGCATCAAGACTTCTCTGCCTCTCACTCTACCCCACAAGCGAGTAGGCTGGGGGTGCACAAGACACTGGGAGGGAGCACAGCGGGCCACAGCTGACCAAAGAGATATTCCATACCATATGGTGTCGTGCTCAGCAATAAAGTCTGGGAGGGTGGAAAGTTTGCAGGGACAGCTGTTGCTTGGGGACTGGCTGGTTACTGATCAGAAGGTGATGAACAATGGGGTTTGCTTGGGTTTTTTTCATCACATGTTTTTATGGGTTTTTTTTGTGTTGTGTTTTTGTTTGTTTGTTTTGTGGGGAGGAGGTTCTCCCCTTTTTTCCTTATTAAACTACCTTTATCTCAACCCATGAGTTTTCAGTTTTATCCTAGTGATTCCCTCCCCTATCCCACTTCAGTGGGAGAAGTAAATGAGCAGCTGTGTGTGCTTTGCTGACTACTGGGGTTAAACAATGTCCATTCAATCCTACATGTAATTTCCTTCCTTTGCTTCTTTCACTTTCAGTTCCATGCCTGCTCTCCTACTTCTTTTAGTACTTAGGATGACCTCTTTTTTGTGTTAAGTTTCCTTTCTTCTGATCATCTTTCCAAGTTTCTTTACATACTCTTTTGCAGAGGCTTTCAGTATGCTCACCAGCTGTTCTGACTAAAAATCAGGTAGCAATAAAATTTTTCCTATTTAAACTCTAAATTAAAAGAAGATGACACAAAAATACAATGATAAATATTATTCCATTTTGTCAATTTGTTTTATTTGACTGCTGGTCTGGATTAGTCAAGATTCTGCTTATACACTACTACAAGTTTTCGTGTAGTGTTTTGTAATTAAGGTACTGATAATACAGTGTGGTATTCTGAAACTAAAGATGAATAATTAGCTCTTTGAGAACATACAGGTCAACAAAATTTTTGATTAACAATCTGAGAATTGCTTAATAACTGTAATATTCTAATAAGTATTTATTTGTGTTCATAACAGCTCATCTGTAAATAATTCACAACTACTTTCAAGCTCATAGCTAACATTTGTTAAATTTTGTTTAGTTTCAATTATCTCCATAGTTTTGTTTCTGTATTAAAAGGCTATACAACTAATCAATGTAATTGAAAATTTTGAACTGTGCATTGGAGGAGGTGGTAGGTGTCTTCTTAAATTCTTGACATTTTCCATGTGATTTTAAATTTAATTCAGTATATATTGTAATATTTGCTTTTAGATTTATTCATGATATCTAGTTATTTTCTGATAATACCAATATAAAACATTTTAAAAAATATGGTAGAATTTTAAATGAATATTCAAATAAAGATAACAATCTAAAAATAAGCGTGACATATTGCAGAAAGTATTTATTCTCAAATGTAACCCCCTACTGCTTTGGTTAATATCAAGCCACCTAGGATTCATATTTCAGTACAACACTGTGCCTTTCCTCTGACTCTTTTTTTCCATATGTCTATTCATAAGGCCATTTCTATTCTGAACAGAGCATTAGATTTAAATTCAGTTTAAAAGCAGTGATTAAAAACAAAATTTCAATTATACTTAAGGATAAATTTTAACTTAAAATAATGTGGAAGTTCTGAATATAATCATCATGTGCAGGCACTTATATGCAGAAGTATAATTAAGTCAAATGCTTGCAAATGTACAATGGAACTATAATTACTATTTGATAATTGATTTCATGAATGCTGTAACCTTTTAGATACTATTATGTAAAGCATCTGTCTCGGCAACTGGCAGGAACTTTTGAAAATAGTTTCTATCTTTAGGTTTAACAGAAAGCACATAGTAACCATCACAGTGAGTTCTGAAAAACAAATAAGTGTATGTATGTCTTGCTGCCTCAGCTTTGTCACCTGGTTTTATTTCGACTGCTAGTGCATTGTTACTTTATTGCAGTTCTTACAGTCACATTTCTTATTTCTGAAAGACTCCATCCATCAAATTTACATGAATGACATTGAATTTCCATGGTATTGCCTGGGCTACTTTTAAGTTGCCTACTGTTTTAATGCTGTTTGTAACTTCATGCAAGTGTTTTGATATTAAGGAGGTAATCAATGTTTAAAGACCTGCTGGAAGAGAAGCACTTTGAAGCATTCACAAAATTCTAAGAAATTGCCAATGATTGGATTGCATGTTTATAAACACAACAAAGAGAAATTAAGTAACATTTAAATTTTAATTATGAGACAGTCTCAAAATTGAAATGTAACATTTATGTATTGTTTTCCCAGTCACTGTATTAGTACCATTTAGATCCACTTTTCAACCTTCCATAGAAGCATTCAACCAGAGAAGTTGAAAAGGATCAGAAATATGAGCAGCACACTCCAACTTTCTATACTCTCTATGTCCTTTGTTAAGCCAGAACAAATGTTTATTTGTTGCTCCTCAATGTATGTTATGAATCAGCAGCAAAAAGGAGAACAGATCTAGAAAGATGTCATTCTGGGTGAGCCAGAGTGATACTTTTGTAATCCTCACATTATGCCTTCTATTTTTCTGATGTTACTGTCCTTGTGAGTCCTAAAGCACTGTAAGGAACAATACGAAAGAGCTTTGGTACCATAGTGACTCAATTTCTATGTCATTAACTCCTCCTTCATGTCATAGAAATTCTCTCATGGTATTCTGAACATGACTTTTCTATTTCTATTTTATATTCATAAACAGATAACTGAATGACCAACAAACTGCAAAAGTCTTTCTTTCTGTGCCAGAAGGCACATAAACATGTGGACTGAATGGACTGAAAAAGTCTATCCAGTGACATTAAGTGGCAGTCAGCTACTCTAAAAGATAAAATCCTGGTTGATATCATGATGACAAAGATGTATTACACAACATACTCAGAATGACATCTGTTTATCTTCACCTCCTTTCCTCCTCATTCATAGTGTATGCTTTTATTTCACTACTGGAAAGGCCTTGCAATCTTGTGCTTTGTTTGAGCACAGATCCTTTCACATAGAATAAAAAAATCAAAAGACCTTTAAAAATATTCACACGTTCTTTTTGAACATGTAGCAAATGTTTTGTGTGTTTCTCCATAATATCCATCATGTGTTGAGGTTAAATGTGGCTTGTTCATCTTACAGTAAGTAATTCTGTTACAGATTCAGGTGGTGACTTAAGGCCAGGAAGGACTGCAGATGGGATTTTGGGTCAAGGATACCATCCTACCAATGTCTTGACTTCTGTTGGCAGCATAGCTGTATTAACTGCCCCAAGCATTTGCTTGTATACAACATAGGAAGAGAGATGCAGCACCAGTCATATGTGTAATATTCCTTAATGTGCAAACAGATGTTGAAAACCCTTTGTAAAAGAGAGTCTTAATATATACTTAATTACATGGGGTGTTTCAAAAAGATGGACCCTATTTCAATTGAAGGTCCATTTCAGATAGGTCCATCTTTTTGAAATACCCTATATACTGCACAAAGGTAGCTTCCTGTACTGTGAGATGGTGAGATTTTTTTTCCTAGATTTTTTCTTAAAAAAAATAAAAATAAGCAGCAGTATATGCAGAAAGTCAAAGTTAATTATTTGGTATCTAAAATTGTATTTTGAAACTCTTAAGAGGCTGACAGTTCAGGAGAACTTCAGTTGTCATAGGTACAGAAGGGTTCAAAGAAACTTGAAACACGATGAAAGAAACAATTTAATATACTGAAGGGAAAGAACTGGTGTCTGTTAATATATTGACAAAAAGACACTAATTCATCCATAAAATGCTACAGGAATAACAGGTCCATTTTATGTAGTAACAGATTAGATCATCTCATCTCTTGAATTTTTGGATCTGGATATGTGCAGAGGACCTTCAGCAAAAAATAATCTTCCAGAAATAAGTCTTAGAGGAAATAAAACTCCAAACTAAATCTTAACAAATACCACAATAAAAGAAATAGTAACAAATAATTTTTGTAAACATAGTATCTGGATGTGAAGAAGTGGTGTATGACATGTTCTTTGAAGTTTTTCTTTGTGCTTTGTTTTTACCAAGAGGGATAACGTTACTTTTGAAATGAAAAATTGAAGGACGACTTGACAGTAGTATTTCTTTCCCGGCAAGGCTTGCTGGGCTCCAGAGCCTTCCCATCAGGACTACTTTTGGTTTTCAGACAGAGGTTATTGAACATAGTGCAAATTTCACAGAACCGATTCAAGGCTTGCCTGCTAGTGTAGGGAAAAAGCTATAAATTTGTCCCCCCTGAGGAGTTTTCTTCTAAGTTACCTCATGTGTAGCTTCTGAGCAAATCAGAACAACTATTTTTAGTGAACACAAACATTCCAGCAAACTTAATTGATGTTACTTTTTAGATCAAAGAGAATAAAATGAAAGAGGGGCAATGCCAGTAAAAGTCTGACTGAAAGATCACAGAGAATTAGAGAACATAATCTGAAAACTAGAAAAGAATCAGATATATACCATTTACAAATCAAAGTGTTTTCATTAACAAAATTAGCAAAATTAAAACAAATAATTCCCGAGGAGAACAGTTTTAGCATTGTCTGGTTTTGAGTGGTTTCCAGGTTTGCGGGGGGAGGAATTTTTTTCCCAGTCTTTGTGGCAAATTCTGTCTGTGCAAAGCTTTGCACTCCCGGGTTATCCCAAGGAATACATGTAATATTTTAAAATAGCTTTTCACTTATTATTACTTTGTCTTTCTGAAAGCCTACAGTACTAGGCATGATTACTTTTTAAACTAGAACCTGAAACATACAGAAAGTGTAACATCAGCTATTACAGACTAAGATTCAGAACTTTTTCTAATACAGTATAATCCCTAGGAAGATTCAACTAGATTTTCTGAGGCAGTTTGTCATTTTGGGACTTTCTGATATAATCCAAGTGATTTATTCTGTTGTATCTGCCTGATGGATTACTTTTTTTTAACATTGATTAGGTTTCCAACAGTAATCTGATAAAGAGAACAGTATTTAATGGTTAGAACAGTATTGAGAGTTGTTATCTGTTGGTTGTACTATTCACAAACTGCCTGAACATTGAATATTTCTTTTCCTTGTTTGGTACTCACAAGCAAGTGCTGCAGGTCAATTGTAAGAGAACCTTTGAAACTGCACTACAAAGTGCTGTTGAAAGTATGTGAAAACACTATTGCATTTCTACTGATAGAATAAACTGTTCAATATTTATTTATGCCCCTGCCCCCCCCAGTAACCCACAAAAAAAAACCCAAACCAAACCCCAAATTGCTTAAGTGTATATTAAAGTGTTCGTGCTGTTAATAATTAAGGGAAGGTGGTTGAACATTCACGGCAGGCGTGTAACATTTGTAATTTTGCTTTCAAAAATAATTCCTGAAGGAA
>VZRW01012951.1:310-71295 GCA_013398125.1 Aegotheles bennettii | reverse complement strand
TCTCCTCTCTCCTCTCTGGCTCAGTTAATTCACATACTGCCTAGTACAGCTCTAGGTATTTACTTAGTCTTGGAAAACCTTAACGTTCCGATTTGCATAAACTGTATTATTCAAAGGTGTTGTGTTTTGTCTGTTGTGTTGTAAAGACTTTGCTGTATGATGCAATTGAAAATGAAGTCTAAAAGGACCAGAGTCCAAACTCTCGCATGCTAACTAAAACTCAATATGAAGACCAATACTATTCTCAGAAAACTTATAGAAATTAAGTTTTTTCTGTAATGTTAATGAAAACTAAAAGCCAATTCCAAAACCACAGTAGCACCTAAATTTTAAAGGAAAAAGTCCCATATGATTCTTTAGATTAAATTACTGCCATTCAGTTGTATATTTTTTGTATATAGTTAAAGCAATACCCATTGGTGCTATTGGAGGGTTAAATTCACAGACATCCTCAAAAATGGAAACTACCTTCTGTAGAGTTTTTGACTGAAGAAGCATGTGACATTTGTTTAAATGCATCTTCTTTCACAGCTGAAGCTAAGTTAATGTGAATTGCTTTTGAAACTGGCAGCACATATTTGTCCCATCCGATTGTGACAAACTATAAATAAATGCTGAAGAGAGTGAGGAAAACAAAGCTGAATAGAAAATAAGATCAGAATACTAAATATAATCAGATAATGCAAAACTACTTAGTAATTATTTTGGGGGGAAGAGGCTTCTTTAAGTTTCTAGTCATATCAATTATAGTAATTCTAAGGGTTAAGAATGAAGAAAATAAGACTGAAGTCCTGATAGTGGAGACTTTTTTGATACCTTCAAACTAATATCCCTAAGGAAGATGAAATATAGTGGGACTGCTGTCCTGGTCTCTTTTAAAAGAGAACTGAACAAAGCCTTCTAGAATATACCACAGTGAATATTGTTTTCAAAATGGAGTAGTGATTTTCCAATATCTGATGTTTAGGCAGAATTAAGACTTCCAAAAAGTGAAAGCTTGGTGTAAGAGAACAGAAACTTGATTTATTTGCAAATTACAGTCCTTTTGCAGAGCCCCAGTTAGCCTGAAGTAGTGTCTCTTTTGTGAAACACTATCACAGTGTAACAGCTGGAAAAAGCTGTGGCTTTGAACATTCTAGGTGTTGCAGATGTGCGATTCTGGAGGGGTTCAACAACCCAGCTGAAATGTGCAACAGGTGTTTGAAATTTGGCTGCTCTGTCATTTCATACTGTTTAATCTGTTGGGTTTAGTGTCAAAAGGATTTTCCAGATAGACCTATCACCTGAGTGACATTAAGAAAATCCGTTCTTTTTGTTGCTGGTTATTGAATTGTTATTATTTTGTTGCTGCTATTGAATTGACTGGCACAAGGGTCATTGGAGGGTCAAGATTTCCTTCTTTGACTGAATGTGCTATACTGCTTTCTGAACCCTCCAAAAGGCCTAACACCTCCCTCACTTATCTCTACCAAAAAAGCATTTTTGACAGAAAAATGAAATCTCAGCTTCTTTTTCAAAGGACACACAAAGAGATGCAATGGAGTACATGCCTGTCATTCTGTTGAATTACACTGTTTCTAAAGAAGCTGTTAATGTCCTTAGGTGGCTTCAGTAATCTACCTCTCCTCATTCTCCCTGGGAAAACATTTTGGGATTATTCTCTCTGGAAGAGAGCAGAAATAGCTAGAGCTTGAAACAACTCTAAGGTTTTAGTTGCAGAAGTCCTATAGAAACAAAATGAATACTGATCTCTTTAGTTTTGGCAAAGATGCTTTAGCAAAACTGGATATGGAGACAGCAGCTCAAGTACATCTTTAAGCAAATGTAAATAAAGAATAATCTGAAGAAAATTGTGACTTGAGAGAATGATGTCGACAGAATTCAGGATATGGCTTTAATTGGTCTACTTCATTTTAGATAATTTCTAGTAGTATAATATAATACAGTATATAGTAGTATAGTAATTTTTTCTGATCTTATTATCTCCAGTTTACCTAACAAATTAAAGATTAGGAAAAAGATAAACAAAGGTACTGAACTTCCACCAGAGCTTTCATTACTAGAAAGTTAAAATCTTTGTGGCAATTACATATTTATTTTTGATCTATCCAGAATGCTTACTGGGAATAGTTTAATCTCTTTGTAATGGTCTTTTACATTCCTCAGTCATGTCTTCTTTAATCTGAACAATGGCTATTCCTTTCATTTATTGTCACAGAGTACAGATACTATATCGATGTTCACTGTTCTTCTCTTGATTCTCTCAAATTGATCAACATCAATTGATCAACAAGCAATGTGGCTTCCTATTACAGAGATAATTCTGAGCTGAAGGGCAGAGCAGAGTAAAAATCCTATTTCCTTTGTCTCTCAGACTATTTCTAGTCTATACATTGATCTTTCATAATTAGTTTTTTTCATTGAGACTGCTGATTTTAACATGGGTTCTGTTCCTGATCCATTATATTCCCTTTGTTGCTGATCTTTAGGGGTCAGTCCTTTCTGAGCACACTTTAGTCTGAATTATTTAACTGTAGTGAATATTCTGTGTTATCTGTTGGTACGTTTTGATAAGATTAGGGTTTATGCTCAAAAAGTAGTGAGAGTTAACCATTCTTCGGCATGTGAGAGTTGAAGCTTACTATCCATTAAATATTTCAGTTACCAGAAACTGTTTTATTTAAAGTGTTACAACAAATGCTGCTGTGAATGCTGGTTTTGTGCTGAGCCCTTTAGCGGCAGTCTGCTAAGGCACAGTCTCTTCCATCACTTCATCTGCAATAGCTTCACTCACTCTCTTACGTATGTGTTTCCTGGAATGTATCTGGCACTGTACCAACCTGCCTGTAGGCTTTTTGTAACACATCTTGTCTTTTTCAGTTGACTTCATCTCATCATTGTCATTCATACAGTATGTCAGTAAATGGATATGAAGAAGTTTTTCTTTGAAACTCAATGACTTTTAGTCTCCTCGAGTAACATTACTATAAGAATAAAACTAAGGCCTGTTGGGGACGAGACCTTCAGGTTATTTACCATATATACTAGAGACATTAGTTTTTATTTTAGCTCTGTCATCTAGTCTGTGGAAAAAGCAAGAAACACAAAGTACAATCACTATATATATATACACAATTGAATTTCACTAACTTATGTTTGCAATTTCATTTGTTAATATTTACATTCCTGTTCCTAGGTAAACAAGCTGCTTTTCCTTTGGTTGGAAACTTTCTTATACATATTTTATGTCCCCTGTGATCAGCAATAAATAACAGCACAGATTCTCAATTGCAGGATAAGGTTGCTCATTCAGTTTGCTTTGTGTGTACTTGTGAATAGATTATTCTCCTAAAATAACATTTTAGTGATTTATCAAACCTCTGTTAAAACTGGTAAGCTAAATTGATTTTGCTATTTATTTTCAGGGTTAGAAATTTCCAAATTGAAAAAGTGGGGTTTTCCTCCATTTCAGTGAGATTCATATTCACCTAGAGGTTTTGGGGTTTTTTTCCGTGTTACTTGTCTTATCAGTTCTGCATCAACCCAAATACATTAATATACACAGATTAATTCTTAAAACCAACAATTATGTGTGTACTTGCTTTTTTTACATATTTATTGATATAGGCATTAGGTATTTAGGACTTGTGAAAGTCCAGATAGTTTTAATGTCAAGGACCTTGAGTACTTATAAGTGGATAACTAAACAGAAACATGTTGATTTTCAGTGCTTCTACACAAAAATGTTCCTACTGACTAGAGTAAAAAGACCAAGTGCCACCCAGAATTTCTAGAATGATTGCTACCTTTGTTTAGTTGTTTGTCTACTGATTTAAGTGCTAAACTGTACATTCACAAGAAAAATACGGATTTTTAGTAGTAAGCAGTAAGGTTGACATATTTTAATTTTTTACTTAAGTTCCTGCAGAATTCTATTCAATTTTCAAAAATGATGAGACAACACAAAACTTATGGTTATGTTTGAGACATTATAATTATAGTGTTTGCAGGTGGGAAGAGAGACAATAGGTCAAGTCTTTATTGAAATATAACCAATTAAGTAGTGTAGTTAAAGCTTTCTCTCCTTACAGTGTGCCTCCTTTTTGATATAAATCTGACAGCTGGTTGGGCTGGAGTTAAAGATTGTTTCAGGTCAATCAGTGCACTCAGATGTTGTTTTCCCACTGAAGCCACACTCAGCCAAGGCAATATGATTAATGAGTCTGTTTCTGCCCAAGAAGGACATAAAGCATAAATTAGACATATAAGAAAAAGGAGACATAAAGGGATATACAGAGCAAATTAAACAGTTTTCACAGACAAATAAAAATATTTTCTTCCTGAGGGTACTCACAGGTCTTTCTAAATGAAAGTGGCAGATGGCAGGGGTGTTGTCACCAAGTTAGGATGACAGACTTTAGAAACTGATTATTGTCAAGGATAGCATTTTCTGAATTTAGGCTGACTGACTCCCATTTGTTCTTATGGAAAACAGATTACTTTGGGCCATGTCAAGGTTTGACTCACCCCATGGCAGTGATGCCCATGGCAGTGATGAATGGTGTGAAGATCTAAAATTAGACAGAGTTTATACAGAGGTAATTTTCATGGCTGCTAAAGAAATCGGATTAATACAGTCATCCTAAGCCCTAAAAGTCATTGAAAGTTGGTTACCCCTAGAAAATAAGTGTACGGTAGAATCATGAGTTACATTACAGCAGAGAAATGTTACTCATTTGTCGATAACAAGTGCTTCTATGATATTTTCTTCTTATTATTTTTTTTTCCAGGGGAATATTTGATTGTATATTTCCTTGGGATAATTTTATAAAATCACATTTTGAGATGTTCTACTGAAGTGTTTCTCTTCTGTTGATTATAAAGTGAACCTGAAATTTCATATTGCAGTTATGTGTCTAAGTAAGGCTAAAGATAAGACTGAAGTGAAGTTTTTAAAGTCTGAAGGTGATATTACAATGAGTTTAGCAGAATTATAGAGTCATAAAAGGTTTGGGCTGGAAGGGACCGTTTAAGTTTGTCTAGTCCAAGCCCCCTGCAATAAGCAAGGACATCTTTAACTATATTAGGTTGCTTGAAGCCCCATCAAACCTGCCCTTGAACAGTTACAGGGATGGGGAAGTTTATTGAAGTATTGTTCAGGGCCAGGAATCCAAAAATTCTGTGTAAATGGATAACGATCTTTTGTGGCCAGCACCAGCTTTAAGGTCATTTTTAGGTCTTGGGTTGTGTCTATGTTGTCAACAAAAAGTTATGCCTTGGAAGTACATTGAACTTCAGAATCTGGAGAACAACTGAGTTAGCTGCAGATAAAGTATTTTACATCTTTTATGGAAGGAATTTATGTAGTCAAGTACTTTCAGCTATGGAAACTCAGTACAAGAATACTTAGGAAGCAAAACCAGACTGTTCTGGTTAACTATGGATGTTTGGCAATGACAAATTAAAAGCTGGTGCTGCGGGCATACTCTGATGATACTTCACAGAAAGGACTACATTATCAGAAAATGCTTTCGGGTTTTGTTCTGTTAGTTTATCATTAAAGGAAGCAGATTCATGTGCCACTGTATTTTAAAATATATTTAAAAATCAAGTTAACATAATTCAATATTATATTAATTATACTCAAATATTATTAACACCAGTGAATAGTCATTCTCCATTGAAGATGGCAATATCTCCTGCTAGTGCTTTAAACAATGGAATAATTTTATATATTGCAAAAACACAAGAACCTTGAGACAGAATCTTGGTATCTGTTTAAAATGATGGATCATAGCTCAGTGAAGGTGTATAAACTTCAGTATAAATTTTACCATGCTTAATACCAATGAGATTGCCTCACCTGTTGCAAATTGGTATTAACCCTTTTCAAAGTTTATTCTGACAAACATTTACTATAGTATGTAAGAACTTTACTTGTGAATCAATGTTAGAGAAGAATAATGTAATTACTTAAACTTGATTTGACCAAGCTGTGAGAAGCAACACACGCTGCCTCATAAAATGATGCAATTTTACTTTAAAATGTTGTGACAGTAAGTAGCCATCTAATTCTCTACTCCATGCCATGAAGGAGTAGAAGGGTAGCTCAAGTTAGTGAAGCTGCAAAAAGCAAAGAAAGACTGTGGGAATAGGAGGATAAGGATGCAAAAGCAAAACTGGTTGGAAAACATGAGGACTTTTTTTTGGTGTGCATATATATACGTGAAAATATAAATTTTCATCCATGTGTATGTAAATGTGCTTTTGTCATGATCAGGGCTTGTATCTGGGAAACCTCAAATTGCCATTCAGAAGAGGAGATGAAACTTTGTAAAGTAGTCTTTATCTCCAGCATTGCCAAATTGACTTCTCAGATTAAGGTTTAGTGACATTGGCTTCAGTCTTGCAGGGAACTATGTTCTTGGTCCAGTGAAGTGTGTAAAGATATATTTAATTTATATGAATAATCTTAGTTTTATAATGAAGTTTAGATGTATATGGGTTGCCTCACTGGATTAAGATAAAAATACTCATTGCTTTCCTGAACTGAGTGCACTGAGGCAAGAAATAACCATTCAAAGGTGTTAAACAAATATCAGTGTTACAGCTGTATGGTAGGTTCCTGTGTAAATATAATTCAGTATATTTGGCTCAGATTATCAGCATAGTTTTGATATTTGGGGCTTGCAGCTCTGGAATTTCTCTACCAGTTGTATTGTTCTGAGTAGCTCCTCTATTAAGAGAATAGGGGAAAAGCAGCTGATTTCCTTGCCACTTACTTAAGTTAGATGAGAGAATGGCAGTTGGGGTTTTTTTCTTAGTTAAGTATGAATAAAGGTGTCTGTGCACTTTAACCCCCTACTCCCAACACTGCTTGAGGAAAAGAAGTAATTGTTCAGGGCCATACTGATTTAATCAGGGGATGTGACAAAATGTTATTGTGGCAAGGTGAGACGTGGCTAAATGCAAATCTGCCAAAAATATAATTAAGCTAAATGGAAGCCTGTATTAATGAAATTCACTGAGATGCTGATGGAGGAAGAAAATGTGGTTTGAGACTAATTATTTGAAAGCAAAATCATCAAGGCTTATTCTGTGAAATAAAAACCAGAAACATTCAATGACAGATTGAAATTAAAAGTAAGTAAAAGATTGCAAATCAATAACAATAAAAAGTGCACTAAGCTAATGGATCCCTTGTTTCAGACCATAAGTGACAGTTTTGAATTCCAGAGTAAACCTTTAGTGATGGCCCTTTTCAATACCACGGAGCAGCCATGCTATTTTAGCTTCCACAGTTGTACTCACTCTGCCATGTGCTGCTTTGATCTATGATGTTAATTGCCATGCCTTTCAGGGATAGGGAAGTGGGAACTCATTACTGAAAAACACCTGAGTGATTTGGAATATAGATTTTCGTGTCACTACCTGGTCCCTGAGGGTCTGCACCCACCCTTTGAACAGAAAGTTAAGTAAAACATGAGAAGACATTTTCTGTGTTGCTCTTTCAAAAGGGACCTTGATGACTGACTGATATAATGGGCATATCTGTTTATAGGCATTTATGTGTCTTCCACTAGTGTGAAATGCTTTTCCTTGTAGTGAATAAATAGCTTGGTGGTTTTCTTAGTCCTGTCTCTTGCTTTTAGCTGTGTGCTATTCCCATAATACTATGGACCACTGATGTTTGACGCGTAGGAGTTGAAATAATCAGAATTGATAGGAATATTCAAGATAAAATAGTTAAAGATTATGCCATAGGAGAAAATCCTGTAGACAGAGGTGTTTTCGTCTTCCCCTGCCAGACCTCAATTTCTTAAATGCTACAATCATTGTTTCCTGTAGGACAGTTCTGATAGTTTTTCCTCGTAATTACTCTGACAATAACTCATTTAGGGAAACAATTAGGAGCACCCTATGTATGCTGATATATTGATGCATATATTTTAAGACAGCAGCTGGGTTCTATAAAACATGTTTTGTTTCTTGGGATAAATAAAGGATGACTCAACAAAAAATTATGCAAGGGTTCCTGTTTATGAAAAAAAAAAAGGTAAACAGATAAACTCAAATTAAGCCACTTTAACATTAGAGACAGTGGCCTCACTGGTATCCACAGTGACTGAGTCTTTCCTTCATATTTTGATATCTAGGTTCCATACACCTTCTTGTTTTTTTCAGTATCACTTATTTTTCAGAATGATCCCCTATATTTTATGCTTTAAAGTGCTTTAGATGCGGGGTTGGTAATAATGGACCTTGCTATTTCAATGTGAAGCAAGGAAAGACCTCGTTTATTTACTTTTTATCCCTTATATACATTTGGACCATGAGCCTAAAATGTGCACGCTGGTTGGTTAACGTCCCCCTTACGTGGGGCAGTCATGCGTGCTAGCAACACTCCATTGGTCCAACTAACAACACTCCATTGGTCCGTGCTCTTCCTGGTAATACGCTCCACGTTATTGGGAAGTAAAGTTGGCTTACTTCCCGGTGTCTCTTCCTGTGTCCCTTCCTGTGTCCGACTTGGAAACAGTTGATGTTCTTTCTGCTTCCTACTCCTCGAGATGAACTTTGGTATGTGGCTGTGTGTTTAATCACAAGGCTATAAAGTGGCTGGTTCATTGCATGCCATCGTCCTACCCCAACACTAGATATGTCACCTCCCTTTTAATGTTTGACTTCATATGAACTATATTAATTTTCTGAATGTGCCTCTAAGTACAGAAAGTGATTCTTTGTGTTGTTTTTGTAACGTTCACTGGAGAAAATGTAAAACATTCACATAAATTCCTGGTTCAAATGAGTCCATTAAAGAGAAAAGCATCAAAAAAGAATATTGAGAAACCATTCATGAGTATGCACTGGGTATTCACTTGCTTTAGGCCATGAAGAAGTAGATTCAAAGTATATCATTTGAGGAATTGAATCAAATCTGGAACTAAGTGAAGGTTAATATGAATTAATTAAAAAGTTTTTGTTTGTTTGTTTTGTGAACAAAT
The DNA here is from genome assembly GCA_013398125.1 of Aegotheles bennettii. Classification (NCBI taxonomy): domain Eukaryota; kingdom Metazoa; phylum Chordata; class Aves; order Caprimulgiformes; family Aegothelidae; genus Aegotheles; species Aegotheles bennettii. Next base: position 62,290 of record VZRW01012951.1, on the reverse strand, counting down.
TAGCTGGAAAATAAAATGTAATGATAACCAACCTGCTATCAGTTTTTCCAAAGAACGTTTCTGTGTCTTCAGAGAAAAAAAATCACAGCTCTTAGAAAAGTAGGTAGGTGGAAAATGTGTGTGGTTGGTAACCTTTGAAGCCCTGTTTTTAAAAGCAGCTCACAAGAAAACTTAAATTTAGTCTGTAAAACTCTGAAAATGAGACAAATATTTTTAGAATTGTTAGTGTCCATCTTTTAGACTTTCTTCTGTGAAAGAAATTGGGAAGTAAAAAAATTATGCTTTTCCTTAGCTAGTTGCAGTTTGACCTTAATTCTTTCACCTGTTCCTTTGCTGTTCCTCCAATGTAGTTCAATATTCTATGGGAAGACACTGTAAGTCTCTCTATGTATGACCTTAGTTTAAATTACCACAGACTAAAAATCCTTGCAGTTCTTTATGCTAAAGATTTTCTTTGCACTGAAACAGAACAAAACCTGTCACCTTGACTATTATAGCATTTCAGATGTGAGATTGTAACTGTGACAGTATTGATCATGGCTAGTTTATGTACTAGAAGCTTTATTGACAAGTGATAAATTTTGCATCTTGGAAAACAATTGAAGTATTTTAACATTCTTGAAAATGGTCTTATTTTATTTGTATTTTTAACAATGTCTAACATTTTTGCAGTGAAAACATGGGGAGAAAAAATGGTTGTGAAAGGACAAAAGCAAGCCTGTATTACAAAAACATTAGAAGCCTTTGAAATAAATATTTTTAGGAGCATTTTTCCAAAGTGGCTATAAAATAATAATAACCCATTTTATACTCCAAGTAGAATAAATCTTCTGTTTAATATATGGTAGACAGCTGTTTTCTTATCATGTAAAGAACTGAACAAAGTAATAACCTAACGATTGGTGGAAATAATGGGAGTCAGCTTGATGTTGTCTAGATAGCTTACATTCAGATAATTGGAGATATTTGGACATTTAATTATCACTAAAATTGGTAGGTATTACATACCTAATTTGTTCATCCTTGGATTTGGGGTCTAATCCTCTGGCTTTACAATTAATAAAAAAATTCTATCTGCAGTTTTGAGTTTGAGGTTCTTCATGCAGCCATTTCTTTTTTTAGAAAAAAATGGTTAAAATGGTCCATAGCAAATGTCTTGATCTGCTCAGAAGAAATCTGAGGTACACGTAGTGCATCAGTATATACTGGGGAGAGAGCCAGGTGGAAAACGGTTCTGCAGAAATGGACCTGAGGGTCCTGGTGGACACCAAGTTGAACATAAACAAGCAACATGTCCTTGACACAAAGAAAGCTGGTGGTATCCTGGGCTGCCATTAGAGAGTGTTTCCAGAAGGTTGAAGGAGATGATTCTTGCCCTATACTTAGCACTGATGAGGCCACACCTCAGTGTACAGTGTACAGTTTTGGGCTCCCCAGTATAAGAGAGACATAGGCTAGAGAGAGTCCAACAAAGGGCTATGAAGATGATGAAGGGCCTGGGACATCTCTCCTATGAGGGAAGGCTTGAGAGAGTTGGGACTGTTTAGCTTGGAGAACAGAAGGCTCAGGGGTAATCTTACTAGCATCTGTAAATACTTGAAACAAAAGTGTAAAGAAAACAGAACCAGGCTCTTTTCAGTGGTGCCTGGTGACAGGACCAGAGGCAATGGGCACAAATTGAAACATGGGAGGTTCCCTCAGAACATTAGGAATCACTTTTTCACTGTGAAGGTCACTGAACACTGGAGTAGGTTGCCCAGACAGGTTGTGGAGTCTCCTCCTTGGACATATTCACAGGCCATCTGGAGACTGTCCTGTGCAACCTACTCTAGATGACACTGCTTGGGTAGGGGGGTTGGACCAGGTGACATCCAGAGGTCCCTTTTAACCTCAGCCGTTATGTGATTCTGTAATTTTATATAGTTCTTTTGATGTAGAGATCATCAAACGTCTGATAATGAATCCCCAGAGAGGTAATTTATCCACATTTGAGATAGACGTACACAGACATGTGGCCACACATGTACACCTACATACACATGCTGACCATCTTACGTGTTAAAATGTTAGCCTAGTTTTGGAATCGTTTACGGATATAGTTGAACTTTTACCAATGAAATGAGCAGTATTGCCATTGATTTCAAAGGGAGAACTGCAGCGTTCTATTAGGCATTTTAATCAATAATATTATTATGCATTTAGGATTAAAGGAGGAGGATTAAAACTGGGAATTCAAAGACAAAGTTGAAAGTTGTATTTCTGGTTGAACTGGTGACTTACTCTGTGTTCTGGGGCACACTGCTTTCTTTATCTGCACCTTCACTTCCCAATTTATGGAACTCAGATAATAAATGCACCTGCCTTGCAGGGATTTTGTTTCAGTTAGTCATTGTAAAGTGCTCTCAGCTCCATGGATGAAAGAAGCTATATCAGTAGGAACTATTATTGTCATATCATTATAATGCATGCTAGTTTAGCTCTGTGACATTAATCTTCATTTATCAAGAAACTTATAACTCACTTGGGACTATCTCTCTTGTGCATTACAATTTTCTCTATATACTGAAGATATACATAACACTGGTATATAACCATGCTGAATTTTATATCTATATGCACTGTGTATTCATGAGAGGATATTTTTAAAGCTGCTGGAAATAATTCTTGCTCATTGATTGTAGTGCTTTTACTCTTGTCTGATGCTATTTTTTTGCTTGCTTTTATAAAGTATTTTAATTTATTAATAACTTATTTCCTTTGTTTTGAAGTGGGGCTCAAATAAAATGTTGTCATGTGGCATTATTACACTTTATTGAATTGTGTCAGTATGAAAATCATAATGTGGACCTGCTTTGATAACTGCATTATTGCATATTAAACATTAGGACAAGTACAATGCTTCACCTTGAAGAATGAAACTTACTTACTGCTCAAAATGTCTAATATATAACTATTATTTGTGGCCTTATTTTTTTTGCTAATGCTCTTGTGAGTGAAAAGTTGTTTGACATTTTGAGAAAGGTATATTCTCAGCTACAGTCAAGCATAACTTCTGTCACAAACATTGTTGTTGCCAATTTTATTTAGAATGGATGTTTTGCAATCATTTTAACCTTAAGCAAAGAAGTTGTTGTCCCAACTAGCCTAATTTAATTGATCTCACAATCTAACAAAAGTGATTTATCCTCAGCAATTCTAATGTTTTCATGAACTCAATGAGCATAATGGGATAAAGGGTGCATTCATGTTGTGCAGAATATTTAATCTAGAAGTTAAAGTTTATACTCACAAAATAAGGCTTTTAATCATTAACAAATTTTGATCTTGGTCAGGTTTCCTTTCTACTTACAGAAACATTGAAACATTTTAATGCTCTGTAATTATATCATATTTTTCAATTGAGATTTTAGAAGAGAACTTTTGGTATATATGTAAAAAATAGATTGAAAATGCTTTAAGCTAGAGAAAAGTTTGATTAAGGTCCTCTGGGATGTTTAAAGCTTGACAGAAATTTTCTTCTCAGTAGTTTTGCCTTGGAGTGAAATGGAGCCATGTTTTGATCTCTTAAGTCTCAATATTTCTTCGTGTTTTATCAGAACTGAGAAACTCAGTGGCTAACTGGAGAAAATGTAATCATTTTTTATGTTAGACATTGGATTTGTGGTCTTGCTTTTTCTTCTAACATGGCAAAGAGCCTTGAGTTATCAAATTTCTCCATTGTTTTTTCTTGTATAGTTTTAAAATCCTTCACTATACATAATTGCGTCTTTTTATTAAAATACTTGTTCTTCCAAAAAAGAATATTGTTTGTTCCTTCCTTTTTCCTGTTTCTTTTTTTTTTTCATTTTTTCATTTTTTTTCTTTTTCTTTCCTGTTTCCAATAGTATGTCAAACTGGTGCGTTTCTTTTAAAATACTGTGTATGAATAGTTTGGCACAGTTGGCTTCCTGCAGTCTTATCAGCAGTTGCTTCTAAGTGAGTATTTTTAATTGGATGACAATAATAAGAATCCTATTCTTTGCTGACTGTCATGTATTGTGTCTGTGTCTTACTTTTTTATCCCCCACCTTCCTCCTACATACACTCAACAAAAAAAAAAAGATTTGTTAGCAAGGTATTTGATTGATTTTAAAGTAAATAATATGAAAGACAACCTATCCAGCTTAGCAGGTTTCTGAAAGTACTTTGTGGTGAGTTGACTGTGATAAAACAGAACTATTGAGAGAGTCACAAAGTCCCTTGCATTCAATAATAACGAAAAGATGTATTTTAGTTGCGCGTTGTCCATTAAGGAAAAGTCACTTTGCTGCTGCTAAAGTTTTTTTGATGCACACTGATTTTATTATTACTTCACACGAATGTGTTTTATTGAGACATTATTAAGCAAAAAATGCAGTTTTGATAAGAGGCAATAGCCTTTGTACAGAGTAAGGCTGCCAACTTCCCCAAATTGTGAGACACACTGAACTCAGGCTCAAGTGTTACTGGATTTGAGCTCTGTTAGGAAGGCTAGAAAAGTCATTCCATTGACATTGAAAAAGAGGATTAACTCAAATATGAAGGGAAGAAAAGAAGGAGAACATAAATGGAAGAGAGGATACAATGTATGCAAAGCTATTTCATAGAAAGGATAAGGAAAATTTCAAAAGAAAACTTTCATCTCTGATGAATATTTCCAAGAAGTTTGAAGTCATCAAATCTGTTCTTAAAACAGGAAATAAAAACTATAGCAATATCCATGGTATCAGAATTTTCATTCATGCAAAAATTGTTAACAATACAGGAAGAATTTGGGCACAAACAGGAATCTAAAGGACTATAAAAACTGCTGTAGATTTAATCGTCTCACCTGAACAAGATCAACCTTCATGTGTGTACTAGAAATAAATAAATCGTGTATTTCCTTGTTTTCTAACATTAGTAACTTGTACAAAAAAAATAAAAACCAAAACAACAAACCAACAGAGTTAGACAATGGATAATGAAACTTTAAAGAGAACTAAAAATTCCCTGTTAGTGGCATATGTGATTCTGCTTATCGTTTTAGGAATCAAACTTTGGGGCTGTCATAGAAGACTGTTTCATACACCGTAAGACCCAAGACATCTGCTGTTTTTAGGTTATTCAGTAGTTCACGTCACAGCATGTCTTCTCCATCATTGTTACAGGAAGAGTGAAAGAGTTTTGGTATGAAGCATATGAGTATAGTTTAAAGTTCGATTTAAATATTGAATAATGAATATAGGTTGCTAAAATGCTTTAACACTAAATGAATCCTGTTTGTGCATAGTGGTTATTATAAAATGTGAGCATTTGTCAGCAAATCATTATAGATTCAAGTTTTGTTGCGTAGGAACATTCTATTGTATTGTTGGCATTTACATATATGTGGACAGTTTTTGATTTTTAGTAATTATTGCATGTTTCTACTTTTTATCATAAGGTACTTCTGTTTTGAATCTACTTAAGGCATTATCATATTTCCATTAATGTTTCTTTTCTTTGAGACTAAATGTCTAAAAATGGGAAAAGGTAAGTAGATCTTTAAGATTATTCTAAGCTTTACTTTTGTATAGTATGTGGTATTAATAACACCCTACAAGGAAATAATCTAAGAACTTTATAATAATACTGTTGTTCAGAAAGGAAGTATGACAGCTGTATATTACTACTAACTGAATTTAATGAGCTTCTTAGCACTGTGCAAGTGAGTTTTTGAAATACAAGATCTGAGTTGAATATTCAATTTAGGTAAGTTGGATTATAATTATATAAGTTCACATTTACTACAGAGGCAAATTAAATCTTAATTAGACCTTCTTACTGAAAGGTGAGGCAATATATCTTTGCATCTATATAGAAGTGCGCTTTTGAAATACTTATATCAATCAAAATTTAATCTTCAAATAGATAAATATAGCAGCATTTACTCCAGGGAAATTTTAGTAGTGATGTACTTCCTGATTTTGTGATAATGAAGTTATTTTTTCAAAATACTATTACGTCCACAATTTTAACAGAGTGTTACCAGATAATTTGTCTAACTGAATGATATTTGGACTTTAGCAAAAGAGAAGAACCTTCAATCTGTATTGTTAAAAATACGAAAAATTTGTGAGACTTTGGTACATTCACTGACTGAAGTTTGGCTTGAACTTGCTTTCCCTGCTACTATTTTCTTATGCTCCTTTTGATCTCACTGACATCCTCAAAGTTTTGAACCACAGTCTCATATTCACTTAACAATGGGTAAGAAATTGCCCACATGTTAAATAATCAATATAGGTGATTGGTTAGTTGAACTAACACTGGTTACTTTGGTTAAAAAAATTGATATAATCCGTTTCTTTTTCTTGCAATGTGCTTTGCAAAATCTTGCAATATGTTTGGAATATTAAGTACCTAATAACAATTACTTGACTAACTTGCTTTTTTGATCTCAGTTGAGAAACAAAGGATTTTTTTTTAAACAAGATGACTGCTAATTTAGATTCCTAGAATCTGAGATGTCTCACTTCAGTACAACAAGGACTTGCCTCTCCTCTTTCCATAGGTACAAATTGCCTTTAATTTCTTTGAAAGTCAGCTTGAAATGCTAATCAACCCTTCAAAAAAGGCCATAGATGACTCAAGGCTGTAGACATCTTGTAAAACTGAAATGTCTTACCTTGAACAATAGCCTCTCTAAGTGGGTGGTGGTGAGAAAGAGCTTGTAGTACATCTACATGTACTGTTCTTGCGCTGTGGATGATGTGCATGAGGAGAAAACTTGAAGTCTACAAGGCTGTCAATCTAGCATGGAATTCAGATATTTTAACAATTATTATTTTAGCTCTGTGAGTCATTCTGTGATACATAAAGTTACGTGCAATAAATAGATAATGGGACAGATATACCCAAAGTGTTTGAGTGCAATTCTGGAGATGCACTTGGCTTTTTTATCTCCGTCTCATTTTGGAGTGATTTTCTAGTCATATAAAAGCAATGATTCAAGCTTAGGTAATAACACATTAAATTCTGCTCATTACCTTTGCATTTAAAAAAAAAAACAACAACCCAAAAAAGCCAAAGAAAACACAGCACGAGTGTGTGATTGTCATTTCAGACACACACACACTTATGTCTCAGTCTCTTGATTCAGTTCCACTATTTGATCTGATACCTCAAAACAAGCCCTGAAATAGAACTGATAACCCATAATGCTGTATAGAAATGGGAGGACTTGTTAAGACCTAAAAATCTCCATAATTCTGGTAGCAGTTTTTTTGCTGCACAAACAAGAATGTTGATTATCCCTGATTTAGCCTTAATGAACGCAGATGTATTTAGTCATGCAGTTATTCAGCATTTAAATATCTAGCCATAATATTTGACTCAGTTATACCATCAGCATTGATGTTGAGAATTGAAAATGCTAAACACAGATGAGTGTACTCAGTATGTGGAAAAGTTTGTTATTAGTTGCTTAGTTTGTTTGTTTAATTTGTTTTGTTTTTTTTTTCTCAAATGTGTTAAAAAGCGGTAAAGGAGAGTAAAACATATTCAATGCATCTCTCACTGTTACGTACATTGTGTTTTTGTCTTGACATCAGAAAATTGCACCTTGCAAACCTTCTTCATGTGCAAACCTTGAAATCACGTAGAAGTCTTCCATATCCTTTGGAAGACTTTAATTATTATTTTATTTATTATTTATTTATTTATTATTTTATTATTTATTTGGAGCTTTTCCTAAGGATCAGGATGAAAACAAATGCACTGTGAGAAAAGCACGTATTGTGCTTGTAGCTTCTGCAGGCTTTAAGTACAAAATATTAATTGAAAATAATGGCTCAATACTTAATGACTTTGTAATCTGTGTTGTATAGCCTTTAAAATCCAATGCAGTAAAATACTGAAAAAATATTGTAGACAAGTTTAACGTGCCCCAGAAGGATTAAATTGATGAAGAATGTATGTGTTATAGACTGATGTTTGAAAAATCTTTGAATGCTGGCCTTGCAATCATAATTCAGTATATCCTGACCTTCCTGGAAAACTGTCCTTCCTACAAATGTTTTCTAACTGACCAGTGAAATTCAAAAGACTGTTTTGGCAACAATTTCTGTTCTTAGGTAAGAAATGTTAAAAACTTGACTGGAAAACAGTAACTGACTTGCTGTCAACAGGTAAAGGTAGTTGGGCAGATAATATAAACTCAGCCACTAGCTGATGACAACTGCTTCTTACTGTTTAGGTGCAGAACGACAGAGCTTCTTTCTGCTTGAGGGCAAGCTCACTGCTTTTACCTGCACACTTCACTGAAATGTTTGTGGGATTATGTTCTCTTGAACCTGCACTTTCTTAGTAACACTTTGAAGTGCTTGATTCAGGCAAGAAGAAGTAAAGCCAGAACTGTAATATTGTACCTCAGTGCAAATGAGGTATTTATATATTTATGTTTTAAACTTCTCCCTATGGGTTTTCTTCCTTTTCAGAGATGTCATGCCTCTGAATCCATGTTTCTCAATAAGGTTTGAAAATCTCTAGAAAACTTGGCCTGTATTTGAATTGTAATGAAACCTGAAAGCAGAAGAATTCTGATAGTGTTCCAGGGTATTTGAATTTTGAACTTCATTTCTAAATTAAAAATGTGGCTATAAGAGTTGTGTCTAGAAGATGACAGAAATGCCTCTCAATATGTAAAAATTTGTTGGATTAAAGGGTGTCTTATGAAATACTAAAATTAATTCTTTCTGAAGAAAATAATTAGAGGGACAGAAATTTTGTAAGCATCAGTATTTTTCATCCATCTTCTTTCCTTTATAACCCTGATTCTATTTTTGATGTGTTTTCAAAGGGGAAATTTTCACAAGTGAAAATTTGAGCAAAATTCCATTTGAAAAACATGAGAACCATTTTTCTCATTTCCCAGTGTCTTTGAAATATTTAGCATAAATCTGTGAGTATTGTGTCTTCCCTGAGGCATAGGAAGTTTATGGACAGCTCTACTTCTGATTCAAGGTGTGGACTATATTATCTTGCTGTCTAAGCAAACTTTGTGACTCAAATAACTCTCTCTCTTCACCCTTCCTGTTGCCACCATAGGTAGTTTCCACATGAAGCTACATCATTATGTTGCTGATCAAATGTGGCACTAAGACTCTCCTACAGTTTAAATTCCCTATGGAAGGATATGATACTGTTATGGAAGAATGATTTCAAGTTTGCTTTTGCCAGGAAATAAATAACATCGCTTGGGAAAATGATTAGTACTGCTAAAGCTACTGAATATACTGTCATAAGTAAAGAACCTCTACAATTCTTTATAATACCCCATTTCTTTCATTTACAACTCTCTCACCATGCTTTCAAAAAAACCAACAAAAAAGTCAGCCATGTGATTCAACATAGATAGGCCCCATCTTGGATTGTAACACATCAAGTAGCAAAATAACCTTATGACTATTGTTTCTCTGTCTGCTTATAGATGTTTTGGTATTTTAGATCCTTGGTAAATCACTTGAAAGAGGCCAAGTTTAGTCAAGTTTCACCAAATTTTTATTCAGTTCATTGACAGTGAAAGATTCCCACATTTAGATTAATAGGGTATCAGTATTCTAAATGAAAAGCCAAGCATGAGAGAAAGAGAACAAAACTGCAAATTCTGTTGTGGTGTAGACTGTGGTAATGGCTTTTAGACTTCATGCTGTCAAAGTGGATCCAAACATAAGGAAAGAGGAGATAAGTGTAGTAGCATCTTGTGTGGGGCTGATCATTCTGTCTGTTTCATTTACCCAAGGTGTCTTCAGTCCTATTCCCATTTCTGTCAGTCCAGACAGAGCTAAGAAAGTTTCTTCCTCCCAGCTTCGTGCTGCTGATGTGAAGTATTTTTGACTTCTTGTTCCTTTGTCCAAAGAAATATGAATGATGATTTTAGAAACATCTAGATTCTTAACACAAGAAAAAATAATTTCTCCCCTTTCTTTAATGCTGCTCTGTAGAAAGATGGAAGGGTGATCAACATTGAGAAGGAAAATTGCTTTAATGCTACTCAATTTGCAAAAGGTTTGCATCACATTAAAATTTTCGTGCTGTCACTGGGTTTTCTGAAGTGTGAAGCATAAAACTGTGCAATACTTTTTTCTACCTTTATCTTCCTTTGCATTCAGATATCATGAGGAACTTCTATGCAGCAGTAGTGCTGCTCTGTTATTTTGTGGTGGAAGATAGTGGTAACATAAAACATGCTTTGAAAAATTCATTCTATTACAGGGATCACAGATTTTCTGATCCTGTGACCTATAGAGCAGAAATCTTCATGTGCAAGGTGTATACCACATACCTCAGAAAACTGGCAATAGCAGAGTAGTTCAGAAGTGGAGGATGGTAACAACTTCTTAGAGGTTCTCAGTTCCCTGTAAAATGGTGGACCTCAGCCTGGATATCCAACTGGATTCCTGAGAAACCCTAAGATGTCAGCTTCACAACTCCTTCCACAGAGATGTATATTGCTCAGCAGCACCCACACCATGATAGCTTTACTATCTGGGGGCTCTCTGTGGACAGGAGAGAAGTCATGGCTTTGATGGATTTAATAGCCCTCTAGGGAGGTACCTGGGCTTTTGCCAAATAAGTGTAAAAGCTGACTAGCTATGTAGTTTAGACCAGCTGTCTGACTTCTAGATAGCTAAAGTCAGGTGAAATAAATCCCACTGCAGGTGACCTAGGCAAAATTCAGTACCTACTTCTATCTCAATTTACTCAGTGGAATCCTTCTCATTGTCTTCTCTGAGGGAAAAACACCATACAATTGGCAAAGCCATACGGAAACAAATAAAAAGTTAAGGTGGTAGGTAACCACAAATATTTTTTAAGGAATGTCATGAGAATTTTCAAAAGAACAGAGGTGAATTTTCAGCTTTCCTGAAGTCATAGAGCAGCACAGATTTAAGCTATCTGACTATTTACTCCTGACATTTTAAAAAATAAAATTCTTCGTAATTAAAAATGTTGGTTCTGCTATGGTTTCATTGCACAAATGGGATTGACATCAAGTTTCCCAAGGCACTTTCCCTTCAGTAAATGTTTTGCAGGCCTATTCTGATCTTACTGTTCCCATCTAATTGTTAATTTTTGCTTCTATTGCCAAGAATGGTGTCAGTTTTATTTTGACTGTTGACAGTGATTTTTCTGAACGTGTCTGCTATGCACTGTGCTGAGATCCACCAAGCTTATTTCAAATAACATGTGAGAACATCCCCCTCCCCCTTACTCCTCCACACACTGCTCTTAATATAGAGATTGTATTCACATCAAAGCTGTCAGAAGATTTCTGTGATCTCATTAGCTATACTTCTTTCTACCTACAGAATAAAAGAATCATCAACCAAAACAGCACTAAAGACTAACTGGTAAGACTCACATGTCTATATGTATATCCATGTTGAGAATAGCTGTCTTCTCACATCTGTAGATTCAAGTTGTTAAATTTGCTAGCTTTGAAGACCTAATAAGGGTTAATTAATTTCTGAGATTAATTTTTCTTCTAAAGTCTTTAACATTGAAACAAAATTGTTAAATGCTTTAACAAGTAGTTTCATAATTTTTAGGTAACATATGTAAAAAAAAAGTATATAACACAGAGGAACTTCACTGAAAATACATTTTAATGCTTGTGGATATGTTTTTGCTTTTTTTGGTCATTGTTCATGTAGTTAACATACAGAGTCATTTTATTTTATGGCTATGTGAGGTAAATTATATGGGTGGTGCCTAACAGAAATTAGCTGAGTTGATTCGGCCAATTTAAATTCTTTTGAATTTAAGCATCATGTAGGGGAGTGAAATCATATTAAATGGGAAAGTGAATAAAGAATGGAAGTGTCTAGAAGCCACATGTTAAATAAGTGATCTAGGGATATCGGTAGTGGATGATAGCAGGTATAGGACCTTCATAGTGAAAAAGTGAAAGGATTCTGATGTCTAGCTGCTGGTTACTCATACTACATGAAGATAATTTTAGAAGCTAATGGGAAGAGTGGTCACTGGAAACTAAAATCTGTAACAATAAGCAGCTTCTAGAGGAGCTGGGCAAAACAGAGCTTGACTGTTAACAAGTTAAGGCAGGCATCTCTGAAAATTGAGGATTCTCATTCATTATTCATGGATAAGAGAAAGAAATAGGTCTACCAGAGAAAAGATGGAGAATTCTGAGTTGGTTAGTCAGACATGGAACTCTTCTAATTCTGTATCATCTTTCTTTACAGTTAAGGGGAAAGAGTTCTACAGACTTAACAAAGTGAGATTTATTCTGCTGGTAAGGAATATAAAGTGAGGGAAAACATACAACTCTGCATCCTCTCTTTCTTATTCAGTAAAACGTAGATGCCCAGTCTTAAAACATTCTTTATACAGAGGAGCTTCATGTGTCATTGCCACAGCTCCTTCTATTTCCAGAAGTAAGTACAATAAATCTGAACTGGGATTAAGAATTCCAACCTACAGAACTGAAACTGTATTTCCATAATTCAGTGGCTTATTTCTGGGGAGTTATAGAATTTTTGCAGACGGAGGAACGACTTTTGCAGATGGTCATGTGTACAGAATAGTGTCCCTTTTTATACTGTTGGGAATTTCCCGAACTATCAGTTTGAGATCAATGTACTCAGATTGAGATCAATGCATCAAAACTGCATGTCCTAATAGTCTCTCACAATCATTTAGTCATGTCACCTCATTATGGCAGAAAACATCTGTAGATATCCAGAGGACAATCTTTATAGTTTCCACATCACAATATAGTGTTCTGAGACAAATGGTCATAGGCTAGTAAAGTAGTAAAGTACTTAGTAAAGCTACTAAGTACTGATAACCTATGTTAACTCAAAAGGTAAAAATTTCTATTTATAATCAAGCCTTGTGAGACAGGAAAGCATTCTTCTCAGGTAAATTGGCTGAATGTTGCAAAGATCTACATGAACAGTGACTTTCAAAAATTTGGTATTTCAGTATCATGAAGTTGAGTAATATATTATGTAATAGAGTATAACTGATTCAGCTTATTCCGTTCATTGCTGATCTGCATGTCTGTGTGTCTAGATCAAGGAACGGAGGAACAAAGAACAGTGCAAAGGCTTTGAATGTCATGCAGTGAGCTTGTGTTGGGTCAGGTTGGCTGCATTTGGAAACCAGGAGGTAAGAAGGAGTTGGTGGTGGCAGCCTGCCAAAGGCAAATTAACAAAACAGAATTGCTAGCTTCAGGAGAGGATGGAAAAGAGTTTATGGGAGCAGTCCTGCGATAGAGAGCAGCAAATACCAGCACTGAACTTTACAGCAGTTCATTTTACAATGGTGGCTAGTCCCAATCTTGACATGTGCCATGTACATCAGAAAGAAAAAGGAATGCTTTTTTCCTTGGAAAGGGAGGTGCTTTCAGTTACATTCACTCCTTACACGTGGGTGCTACCTCTGATCCCTTCAGAGCTCTTCATACATATAGAAACAAGTGTTCATGTTCTTCGATAGCATTTAGACAGATGTACGTACCAAACTGAAGTCAGCAATGTGCCACTTGTGCCATGTGTCACAGATGTTCTGACAGGTAAAAGAATTTGGACATAAATAATTTATCTATCTAACATTGCGATTTCTTTTTTCTTTTTTTCCTTAATGATAAGTATAATGATCTTTCAGGAAAGCTGATTTTATATGTTATGTTCCAATATAAACAAATGACTTAATAGTTATGTCACAGTCACAGTTCCTGAAATCTGTCAGAAGGCAGTCCTTTTACTTTAGTTCTTGTCTGTAAAATGAAAGAATGATTTACATGTGCTGCATATTTATAGTGTGGGCTTTGCAAAGAAGTCTTTGCAAGAACAAGATACTTTATAATACACCGGGTTTGCTTTACTTTATTTTTCACCAACTTTAGAAATTCTTGCATCAAGACAGTGCCTGGAAATAACTTATTTTTTTTCTTATTGTCTAATTTATCTCAGGTATCTATCTTATCTATGTCTCTTATTTATCTTCTAACTGCTTTAGTGTAAGCAGAGAGGCTGTAGTACCCAGAAACACAGCATGAGAGACATAGGCTTAGCTGATATAAATCAGTGTAGCTCCTTTGAAGGCTGAGAATCTGGCAACAGCTATCATATAAAATTACTGAGTTTTGATTTCCAGGAGAGTTGACAGAGCACACACATCTTACAATCTGAAAGCCCACTGACCTAGACATGGTAACACATTTGTGTGTGGTATGCAGATGTAGTTCAGCTTATGGAGAATGCTGGTTTTTTTCTTTCTAGTTTCATTCTGAAGACATGTTTGCTTCCAGATATATATTCTATGCTATGATTCACCGTGTTGTTTACAATTTTCAGTTTTTTAAAATATGTTGATGTGTCTGGTAACATTGCATTAAGGCAGGTGGGAGGGGCTGAGTAATGCCTATGAAATGCTTGGGAAAACTGAGGAAGATCTTTGTTGCAGGGATCCAGTAAAGCTATAAATACCAATTCCATTCCAGTAAGGAGTAGGCAAAGTCTAAAGAACTGTTTTGGAACTTACCCCCTTTCTAGATCAGACAACTAGCATTAACAAATATCAGGTCCAATTGAATTTTGCCTGTGCTATGATCTGTCCAGCCTTAAGGCACATGCTGCCCATGAAGGTGACAGAATAACACTTATTTTCTCCACCTTCAAGGAGTTTTCACACACATTGGGTGTTCTGCTGATTCACGGTACAGATCATCACTAAAAGTGAAGTGCTATGCTAAAACCAGATTGTAAATTGTGTTACTGTGTAAGTTTGTATGGACAGAAAAAAGGAATACAGGGCATATTTTTAGGCTTAAATTTCTGTCCATATTTAAGATCAGAATGAAATTTAATCTCCTCTGTTGAAGTTAGTATGGCTGTCAAGTTAGTACATTAATATGGCTGTCTTTTATTCCTTCTTTTCTAAATTGTGGTGGGTTTTTTTTGCTTGCCTTCATTCCCCATACTGAGGCGGATATAGGTCCATTTTCTAGAGTGATCTGGAAATTGTATTTAATGAATTCCTTGTTTTCATTCTTATATAGGATATGTATGATATTACATTCACCTTTGATATTTTCCATTCTCCTTCTGTGGCACATTATAGTTGTGGAATTTTGTCTCTTTCTGTGCGTCATAAGGATGGCCAAACCACCTTAGGACAGATTCACAGAAATCATTGAGACATAATTTAGTTATATCCTGAACTACACATTTAAGTTAGCTTTCAAGTGTTGAGTGTAAAATACTATAATTTGGTATTCCAAAGGCATCACACAATGTTCTTGTGGGAGATTCTGACTTCAAAAGTCAACACTTTCTAGTCATATGGCGCTTTAGGAAACATAAATATTTCCCATGTCTGTTTATCTTTTGATGTTGGCTTAAAATATCTTTCATGAAATACAAATTCATCTGGTACAACTTTTTTTAAGGAGGCTAGAAATATGTCAAATGCTCAGTGAAACAGAATTGGATCAAACTTTAAGTGCCTTACAATCAGCTGTTCTGAAATTTTAATAGAACATTGTATGTCCAATTGGCTCAAAGAAGTCGCAGCAAACTAATCTTTGCTCTCACTTCAGTTTGGATCATGGATTCCTCAAGAATTGAATTCACTGGTAAACAAGAAAGGTTAACTCTATATTTTCTGTAGTACAAATTTTTGTCAGGAGATTCGTATCTGAAGATGAGACGACCATAGTAAGATGCCCCAGTTGCATGAGGAGATTTGACAGTATATTTGGACAGTAGGACAAGGAAGTGTTGTTAACATAAATGCTGTAAAGTTCTGTGTCAAATCTGTATTGGCTCTGTTGATTGCTGACATGTCATTTTCTCAATCCCTCCGAGGACAGAGGGGAAGTGGTGTTTTGTGTTGAGCATGCTTAAAAGTAGCTTCTGATATGACCATTTTGCAGCCCAACTTTTATGGCAGGTGTTATGGTTTCCTGTTTCTACTTTCCAATGCCACAACTTATTCTAATACTGGATGCTTCATGTGCTAATGTACAAAAATCATATATATCATGGGTACGCACCGCTGCTTTACTTTTTTACCGCTTAAGCCAACATAGTAACGTTTCTTTTTCACTATTTAATGCAAATGCTCCTCACTTCTCAGATACCTGAAAGTATTCTTTTGAAGGAATCATAACTAATCTCATAATCCTAAAAAGTAGGCAATCCATTACTTCCTACACTAGAAAGTTTTTTTCACGTCAGCAACATAGGTTTTAAATATTCTTCTGGTGTGGTTTGGGGGATAGTTTTTTATTTTATTTATTTTTTGGGGGGGGTGGGGTTTTTTGGTGAGAAGCTAAGAACAGATTTATTTTTTTTCTTTGCAGTATCTTAGCACTTACACTCTCATGATTTATATGGGGGAAAAAAATCATATTTGTTTGTAAAACATTTAATGAAATAAAGTTGAAGGGAACATACATTCATTACACTTAAGGGAACCATGTGAATGCTATTAACTTATATAAAACTATAGTAGTTTATGTCAGATGAGAATCTGACTATATTTTTGTATATACATAAGAAATCTATACTTTTGAAGTCAGATGCCTCCCTCAGCTGGAGAGAGTGGGGTCCAGGAACAGTGGCTAAAATTTACTGTCTAGTGAAGATAATGCTAAGTGGAGGCTCGTTGAAGGATTAAGTAACTACTTACTCTCTTCTTTTCTCCCCGTTGCCCTGGTATTAAAAAGAATGTGTTGACTCCTGGCCTTTACCAGGAAATATGTAGAAATCAATGTCATGGTGGCATTGCTTGTATGTTTGCTTTGATTTTTTGACTGAATGAAGTGCTGACTGTAACTGATTGAGTGGAAAAATCCCTAGTCTAACTGTAGAGTGTCCTGCTGGAGTTAACACTGCTGACAGTCTTCCCCTATTTTCATTGCAACCTGCCATTTTCAAGGTTTATATTTTCAAGAATCTGATGTACAGTATCTTAAGGAGAATTTTTTAATCGCTTGTTTCCCAATTTAATTTTTATTAAAAAATATTATACTGTACAACAGCTCTGTCTGTTGAACATCATGTCCCCTTGCACCAATTAAATAGATACCTGGATTTTAACATTCTTTTCTTCATCTGATAATTTGTTTTGGTTGCTCAGCATAGTTTCTAAGTAGCTGATAAAAACATGCTGTGACTTTTAAGTTGTATGTAGGATTTTTTTCAGTGATTACTGCATACATTACTATAATTATGTAGTAATTGATTAAACAGTTTATCACATTTTGATACAGAAAACTTTCATTGTTTTGTGTGTCTGTGTATTATTGAATTCATAAAGAAAATAATATTATAAAGCACTTTGAGGCAATTGTAAAAAAACCACAACTTCAGAATTAATGCAATTACTGGTAGCAAGTTTAACAATTATTTTAGAAGGAGTCTAGGTAAGGGATTTAAGAACAGAGGAAGTTCTTTTAAAAACAGGCTGACTTGAGAAAAAGTTTATAAGACACAGAATATATAAGAAGTGGGAAAAGAATTACTTAAAAATAGTTGCCTTCAGGAATATGCACTAGTTCGCTGAACTAGATCAAATTATCCAATGAATATATTCAATAACTTGTGACTAAGGGCAAAACAGAACGCTTACAAGAAGTGAGTTTATTGAAAAGTAACGTTTGGCTTAAATTGAGGAAACAAGGAAGATGTTTGTAAGAACAGAAAACATAAACCAGTTGTTGACACTAACTTTCACAGAAGTCAGAGTCCCCATTAATCAAAGGTATGGAAGTTCAAGCTTCCCACTTAATTCCTTGGTAAACTTTGATGTAAGCTCTGGTGTGCCATCGCTTATTAAGATCCAGGCTCAGTAAGACATATCATCATACCCATTATTTCTAAATATAATTAATCTTCATTGCACCAAAGACCAAATTTAGTCCTGTATGTTTCTCTGTGGTGTCCCTGTGAACCACTATGCAAGAGACATTCTCATTCAGAGATCTGGCTTCCAGTGAAGTCCAGGCAAATGCAGTGTGACATTATAATTGGGAAAAACTGTTTCTTTTCCTTTCTGTCCCAAGTTATTCATCCAGCATTGTTGACAATGGCAAGAGAAAAACAAACACTGGTTTTGTCTCAATCTCATTTCATTAACCTTTCAAGCTGAGTTTTAACCTACAACAGGATAAGCAACATCATAGCCATGTGGGGATTTTGCTGTAGCTATTGATTTTTCAGTTTAAAGCCCTTTGTAGTGAATGACAACAGTATAAAACACCAAAGTAGTTGCAGGACAGTAAGGTCTGTCCTTGTCTTCATATTGTATTATACTGATTGACCAAATTTCTTTATGTTGTTTCACAGGGCATAAGAAACTGAGAAAATACACCGAAATCTGTTGAATTCTAAAGGCAAACACAATGCTAAATCACAGATTAGTCCCCAAATGGCATTTAAATAAGGTTAAATTCACCCCACTGTAAAGGTATAAGTTATTATAGAAAGTGCTGGCTACTTATATCCTGCTATCTGTGAGTGAGAATTGTTTCGTTAGTTTTCTGAGTGTATGTTGCTATTGGCCAAAGCATGTGGATATTTTTAGCAATTCATTTCAGAATGAACTATTTAGAATGACTATGCACATTGAGGGTTTTATACTCCTGTCAACATAACCATCTGAAGTGTTCCTCATGTAAAGAAATGACAGCCAAACACCCCAACTATTATCATGTCCACATTAAAGGTACAATTAAGATGAACACTGCCCTTGTCACAAGACACCAACCTGGTATTCCAAGTAAATAACTCCCCTTTTATTGAACTATGAAACAACAGCACTACAGACAGGTATCTTACTTGCCCGGACTCTACCTCATAGTTCTGTGGACAGTTTGTAAAAAATTTCAAGTTGTCTTTCCTGTTTTCTGCCTTGCAATTCATTCTTGGAAATGGGAATAATAGGATCTGACTCTTTCTTAGAGTCAGACTAATTTTTAATGAACTCTAATTGGTTTCTTTGAACACCATCATTACTGCAGATCTAGAAATAGTAAAAAATTGTTCCAGCACACAGATATTCAAAGATGGTGAACTATTAGTAAACTAAGTAGCCCAAAAGCAGCCTTTTTTTTGACAGTCTTTCAACAGTACACCTCACACTTTCCCCTTGTTACTATCTACAGTGCAGTAGATTATAAGATCATAATTTGATACAAATATATCTTACGCTGGCACAAAATGCATTTTCAGAAGGGTTTATTTGTCTCTGTGAAACAAGAATTGTAGACCTGTTGCAAGTCAGTGAAGTCTTCTACTTGTTTTTCCCTGCTTTAATGTAACTCATCTCCTGTCTGGACCCTTGAGTGTGTTTACAATTTTTGAAGCATCCAGGGGAAAAGGAATAAATTTTCTTTATTTCTCCTCATAAATTAAAACAAAACAAAACAAATAAATAAAAAACACAAAAAAAGAACAAACAACATTCATTTATTACAGGAAAAATAAGCTGATGGTTGCCTTCTCATGTGAGACTGCAGATGTGTGCCTATTTCTGTTGAGCACTAGAGGAACAGAAAGCAATGTTGAGGAAATGGCATTAACAGCTTGTTTTGGAGATGAGATGGAGGGAACAAAGATATTCAGTGTTAACTGTGTAGAATATCTGGGCCAGGAATATTGAATAAGATGGAAAGAGGGATATACATCTCATATACATCAGAAAGGGGAACATGTTACACGTTATTCTAGAGACAATCCCAATTGCATTAGCGGTGCTGAGCTTAACATTAAATGTCATGTTCAATTGCAGCTTATTTAAGGTGGTGCCTGTGGCTAGAAGAGTGGTGAAAAGGCAGGTGAATATTTTATCTAATAATAACTGGGAAATCAATGGGAGTTTGGCCAAACACTGCTGAAAGGAATAGAGAAAAATGTACCTATAATCAGTACTGGCAATTAAAATATTACTATTATTGCTGTCTTGAACATAAACTTAAATAATCTAAAATACTTTGGAAATGTTGACAGAAAGTAGTGACAACAAAATTCTGATTTCTGTACCCATTGCAACACTTAAATATGTGTATGTGGCATATTGTGGGCAGACAAAAGTAAGCTTATTACTTTTGTAGTAATTGGAAAACATGTTAACTTAATATGATGTTGAGCCCAAACTGGTGCAATGTACCCTGATTCTCAGGAGGGCTCACTGTCTTAGAACCAGTATCATATTAGATGTTTTTTTCATAGCTCCTGTGTGGGAAGAATGAGACACTTTTTAATAATCACTGGTGTTTCTAGAAAGAGTTTTATAATGTTGTTGACATTCATGTGTGAAAAACAATGCCTAGAACAGGGCTGTAAGTGGGAGGAAGAAGGTTGAAGTGAAAGACAGAAGTGTGAATACAATGTTATGCTCTTGGGTCTGATGTCTCCTAGATTATATTGCCTCTGTATGAAGGCAGAATTCTCCAGGTGAGACAGCAGCACCTGATCAAACCTACACCAGAGTTCCTGCAGGAACAAAAGAGGAATGTATTGCCATTTAGTGAGTTCATATGATCATACTGAGAACAGCAATTTTTTTTGTTCTTTGGGTTTTGTTTTTTTGTTTTGTTGTTGTTGTTTTCATTTTTGTTTTATTTTGTTTTGTTTTTTTAAGATGGAGGAGTTCCAATCAATTGCTGCCCACGGATCCAATTCTGGATAGATAGGGAAAAAACCCACTCTTAGCCCACAGCTTTGCTAGTGAATCATTCATATCTGATGGTATAATCTTTGTCTTTGCTTGCAGTTCTTCCTAAAATGGTGATTGTAAGACTTGGCAATGTTTTTGACTGTAACACCCTGGAAAATGAGAATTCTCCTGACTCTTCTAGCATATTTTATATAACCTGAGATGCTTACTTCTCCATGTCGGTCTCAAGCTGAGTCACTAAACAGAATGACCTAAGATTCCATGACTTCTTTGCAAGCTTCCAATCACTTAACATTTTTATCATGTTTTATAGTGAGACCAAGAATCCCCAGATGTATTGATTTAGATTTTAAGTTCTCCATATTGAACTGTCACAATTTCAATGAATAGCAATGCTTAATAGCTCTGGAAATCAGGCTACATACACCTAGGTACCAGAACATTTAGCTAAAGTCTGAATTCCTGCTAGAGGTGGGACAATTTCTTTTAACTGCAACTATTTAACTATACTGGGAGGTACCTACAGGTGTGGTGATTCTCAATCACTTATTTAAATGAAGACATTTTATTAAAAGGTGAACTACAGCTGAAATAGAACTGTAGTGCAAAAACACTGGGTGAGATATGTCAAGATATTTTGTCTAAAATGCCATGGTACATAATGATAACAGTAACACCTGCTCATAAAGACCTTGCTCATGTAACCTTCACTTTCACATCTGCATGTTTAATCTTTGTCAGTAGATCCTGTCAGTGGCAGGCTCACAAAATCTCAAGTAAGACTTTAAGTTTTATTTTTTTCCCCCTGTTGGAGGCTAAATTGATTAATGAACTTATTGTGTGGATTGAGGGAGATTCTTCACGCTCTAGAGAGTTTTTTTTCTTTGTTTCAACAGTACCTTGTTCTACAAAATTGATGTGTTTGGGAGGAGGTCATTTAGAAGAAAACAGACTGCCTAGGAAACATGCAGGTGAAATAGTCTTGCTGTTTTAAGAAAAGCTGTGCAAAAATGTTGAAGAGCAGATGAGGCTGGGACAGTTGAGGTTTGATTAGTGGAAAGTTACTACAAAGCTTACAGAAAAAAAGGCAGAAGAATCCTATCACAGTAGGCTGAATGCTTTACCAGTGTGCAAATTTGTTAAATAATTAATTGGAATTCTGTCTGAATCTTGGAGAGACTTGAAGAAATGTTTGTCTTTGGTAATGTTTAGTCAACCTTTCTGCAGCCCTAGTGTCATTCACACAGCATGTTTGCTCCCAGGACACACAAGAAACTGTTACATGACTAAGAAGTCTACTGATTCTACTTTGTTCAGTGTGTTGTGGAGTGTGGAGGGAAGCATATTTCCTACATTACATCAGCATCATGACTGGAACACACATGCTGTACAATACAATTTGTGAACATAAGTAATGCTGTATACAAGAATAACTTCTAAAATCAACATGGCTCCATAATCTGAACTTCAGACAGTTCCCAGCAACAAAATCTGTTTTGTCAGGCAGCCCGCACTTAAAATTGAAAATAGATTACTGTAAATCTGATCATTACTTGTACGTGGGGACATTGGTCTTCCTTTAGAATTATTTTGTTTTGAGGCATTTGATGAGAAGAACTTGACAATTTTTTCTGTCTGAAATTAGTGCTGCAAAAGTAGAGGGTCTTAGCTAGAGGATGCACAGCATTGTGTTTGTGAACTTTGAGGTTAGCATTGAGGATAGCCATTGTTTCTTCATTTTAACATGAACATGTATATGCCACATCAGTCCTGTGGATTTTCCTTGAGTGAGCAATGCTGGCAAGTGGCTGCTTTCCCTTTCAAGCTGCACTCATGCATTCTGTTGATGTCTCTGATATTTAAAGTGAAGTACGTGAGAAGAACTGATGTTGGATCAGAGCTGCAACACAGTGCTGGCACTCTGTGAAGGACAGCACTCTGAAATGCTGTGCTGCAAAACATACTGAGACATAAAGGTGTGGTCAGCACAGTAACAAGGATATTACTCCTTGATTCTGTTTACCAGGTGAAACCCCATTTGTGGCAAACAACTTACAGCAATACACCTGTGTGCCCTGCTGGGATGCATACGTGAGCAGAACTGTTACCAAGTGTCCAAATCATGACTAGTTCATATTCAGACATGTATTGTAATATTGTAAAAACATTTTTTTAGTCCTAGAATATTAATTGCCTTTTCTTAATTTGAAATTTGTATTTGTTTTGTTCCTTTTATGGCTGTTTTCTACTCCTCTCTTATTAAATTCCTGATTACATCTAAAGTTTGTGTACAAGGCAGGGAGAGGAACAGACATCTAAAAGTACTTAGGGGAGGTAGGGCAGGACTAAAATATAAACAAGGTTTGATGGATTTTGTTTGTTTGTTTTTCTCCACAAGTAGAACAAAACTGTTAAGTAATCTCTGCATTTGACACCTAGATAATTCAGATAAACAGAATTTGCTCACACCACTTGTTGCCTTCAGACACGTCACAGTTTTAGCTAATAGCAGGGTGACAGATGCTCTCAGTTATCCCCCCCACTACACTCCCAGGGGAAGATAAAAGGAGAATAAGGCAGACAGATTTTAAAGTTGGAAAAAAACTCCATAGAATAGGTCTAGTGAAATAATAAATAATAATAATGATGATGAATTATATACAAGTTCATTCAAGAACTTTGTATTTGTAACTGTGTGGACATGGATCTATATCTAAATTTACCTTCCTAGCTGAGATTTTACTCACCTGATTGGCGTGACAGTAGTGCCTATATGCTTTTGAGACCTAAAGCAGGGAGGGTCCTTAGGATTTACTAGTAAATCCTATTTTACCAGCTGTTTAAATCTTGCTCAAAAGTTTTTACACTTAGGTTAAGCACTTAAAAGCAGAACTCCCTTTTGGAGTGCGTGGATCATAAAACACAGCACCGGCAATTGTAAGCAGTCAAATCATATAATCCCTTTCATAAATACTGTGCATGTAAGGAAGGGCAGATTTGTGAGGAGTGGATGCATGAGTGGTTAACTGTATCTGCAGCCAGTTGTCCTATGGAGCTGGCAAGAAGATATGGTATCAAAACTTTTGTGTGTTAGTTTTTAAAATATGTTTTATATATTTTTCTTTTATTAATTTTATTTACATTAATGTGTCAGAATTTTCTAGCAAGGTCATTGCTGTCATGGAGACAATTATTATAGTGTGTTTTGTAATGGCAATCCAGATATCCTTTCTGAGATGTTTTTATGAGTTTCTGCTCCCTTTTATAAATTTCTCTCTTGGTATCCTATCAGCTGCTTGAAATATATACTGACTTAAGGCTCAACTACAAACACTCAAGTTCACCATTGTAACTGGCAGGAATCTGACTAATTTAATTGGGATACCCATAAGCAGAGATGTCATCCAATATGAAGTCACTTTAACACCAATATCCTTTTAGACCATAATCCTGTGTCTGAGAAATAAGAAATGTAACCACTCGCTCCCTGAGTGGCTGTAAAAATAATTAACTTTAAATTCTGTAAAAAAAAAAGGATTTTGAAAAGCCAAAGGAGGCTATTAGCCAGTATTATTTTTAAATTATTTTCCATTTCATTTTGGGATGAAAGTTCTATTTATAATGTCATTTAATAAGGCATAATACTTTATTTTTGACGCATGGTAACAGAGTATTGGAAGTTGAACAAGACTGGCAAGTCCTTCAGAAATTACAATGGGGATTTGTGTAGATGAAGATGATTATTCTGTAAGCTTGTGTTAGTGAAAACAAGATACATTTAAAATCAATTTCCAAGGGAAATAACTAGTTGTTTAATCTGAAAAAAGTCTCATTTTTGGATGGAAGATTAGCTTGCAATAAAAATATGTTAAATTGCAGGCTAAAGAATTTGGTCAAATTATTGTTTTTGTTTGTTGCTATTTCTGGCTTCACATGCCAAGTGTTTCTAATATTCAGATTCTGAATATCACTTGGAATTTACTGGACACTTCACAACTTCAATTTTTTATTCTCTATTATGTGTGCATTGGAACACTCGTTTATTAGAAATTATAGTCCACTTTCAAGATTGGTTTGGATTTGATCATCAGCTTTAAAGTGTGGAATTCAATGACCATAAAAATTCACTGCTGTCTTTGGATCTTTTTATATTTATTTCATATGTTGCAGATGAGTCACACTTGCTTTGGCTGTGCCTTGGTAAAAGGAAACTTTGTAATTATTATGGTCAAGCTAAGGCCAGGTTGATAAAACTTTCAGAATATATGAATCTGTAGAATGGAGTTGCACAGTGGGTTGGCTACATCTGCCTTCATTTCAAAATGTGGCCATGGAAGAAGGTAACACAGCCATTACTTTTTAAAAACCAGATGGATAGCTAAGATACTCAATTCAGATAAAGGACATCAGGATCTGTGCCTGCTGGATTTTAGATCCATTTGTAAATTACCCTGAAGAGGAATTATATGGCAGCTGAAAGAATCATAATACCTATGAGAATTTAGGATGATGTCTATCTGTGCTTTATATTCATTCCTCACATTCATTTTGCTCATTCACCCTGTGACCAATAACAAACCAGATTCAGTCAGTGATTCTTTGAAAACGCTGGAATATGTAGCTATCATCTGCATCTGCTTGGAATTATTCCAGAGCACATTCTCAGGGGTTATATGGATTACAGAAGACCCTGGAATGTCTAGAACCATAAGAACTGGACGTGATTATCTTTTTCCCTGCTCCTGAAAGAAAAACTTGTGTCTCAGTTCAAGTGGCCAGGGCGAGCCACAATCCACAGAACAGAATTTGCTCGTTGTTACTTCTCTCCACCCCCTCAGGGAAAGACAGAAGGGGAATAAGGAATAAAGACTTAAAGTTTTGAAATTAAAACTAGAACAGATTTAATGAAATGGAGAAAGGGGAGTAACGGGTGGGAGAAGAACTAAATATACAAATATATATACATATATACACAACCCGATTCCAATAACTGCTGATATAAGTTCCTGAAAGTCCCTCATGGCAAAGCCAATGCAGGAAAAAGGGTCCAAAGCTCTTTCCAGCACCTGATGGACTCAGATTCTGCATAGCATGTGGTGAGCTGATGACAAACACAAGATTCTTTCTTTCTCCGGGATGTCACCGTGTGGCAACAAGAAGGAGAGCAGGAAAGAAGGGGAGGAACTTCCTGTTTTCCTGCCTTTTATAGAGTTTGGCAGGAAGTGGGAGGGAACACCAATTCCTCAGCTTTGCCCACCCTGGAACCCTTTTTACAAAGGGTCCTGAATTCCACCCCCCTCTTTGGGTCCTTTCAGCAGTACCATAAAATTTGCCTATGTCAAGCCATAACAACTTGTCATACAGAGACATCAGAACAAAATATGTATATTTTCCCCCAGAGGGGGGATGGCAGGTGATCATGCATTTTTACTTAAGTTTATTGTTCAGTGAAGTTTTGGTGATCATATAAAATCACAACCATCAGGATAGATATAGATCATGACTTCTTTTAAACTAAATGTGCTTTTAACCTGTCCTGTTAGGAAGTTCGTTAATTAATACAGTGTAAGATATCTGTAATCATTACTTCATAACAGACTCTTACGTAATGCATGAAATATGCTGCAGAAAACAACACCTAGTCCTAATTGCTCATCTTCCTCCTTCAGTTCTACATGCAGTGTGAAAGAAGACAGAATAAGGGCATAAGTGGCTGATATACTACCGAAAAATTTTATAAAGACTTAATAAGTACCCACCCCTTGAGAAATATATAAAAATAGTCACACATTGTGAAGGGCAGTTTGGGGGAAGGGGATTGGGGAGTGGGAAAAATACATTAACTAAAGAGAAGGAACATCCCTTCTTTTTATTCTATGCTTTTAGCCATCCATCATATCAGTGCTGTCTTTACATAGTACAGTGCCATTAATATTCATAACTGCATTTGCAAATAAAATGAGTTGGTCAGCAAAAATGCCCCCCAAGTACAGTTGTGCACTTCTTATTTCAGTTACAGAACTGAAGAAAGCACTAGCATCAAATATAGAAGAGATTTTGAAAACAAGTTGTACATACAGCTAGTGGAATTTTTTGATGAAATTGATCAATTTGTTCACGATGACTGGGATGAGGGGGTAGAGTGCCTCCTCAGCAAGTTCACTGATGACACAAAGATGAGAGGAGTGGCTGATTAAGATGAAATTCAGTCCAGTTATATATAGTACTAGGAGAAATCATATTTTTTGAACTAGATGAATCCAATTAGTATTTTTTACCCTTTATCTTCTGATGTGGGTCTAGTACTTTGTCACTAACTACATTTCAAAGAGAACAAAAATATATAGACAGAAGGAAGATTTTTTTTCAAGTCTTGTGAGTCATGATTAGTGCATACAATCCCAGTTAAAGTATTAAATAACTATAAAATATATTAGTTCAGCTGATTCATTCAATCAAATAGCACAGACAAATTAAGTGGACTAATCAATACTTTCTTGAAATCCTGAGTGCAGAAGAATAGGAGAAAGGGAGCTTTTTGCTGCGGATGTTATGCATTCCATAAACAACTACTTTGTAAATAAACAGGAATTACTCATGTTCTCAGAATACATGCTCTTGTGGGAAATGTGGTAAGTAAGGTGAATGTGTAACAATGCAAGTTTTTTGTCATCAGCATTCCTAGATTCAAACATTTGGGAAGAATGTCTCCACTTTTCCAGTGATAACAGAAAAGGGGATTATGAAACAATATGAGACACAGTCCCCAAACTGATGTTTTATAGCAGTTTCCTATAACATCTATAATACTGAAAAATAGTTTAAAAGCATGCAAGACTCCAATAGAATTACAACATGCAGACTCGTGTGGTTTATCAGATATTAGGGAAGCCCTGTGTGTAAGACTTTTCAAACCCAAAACATTTCACAAAGCACATGGAAAATAAAAACTTATTTTTAAAAAATCCTTTTGCTCAGACAGTAGTTTAAAGGGCTTTATAAATTCCATATGTCCTCCATATGTCTTAGCATAGCTTTTAGGAGGACCTGTTTCATGATCTTCCCAGGCACAGAGGTGAGGCTGACAGCTTGGTAGTTCCCAGGGTCCTCCTTTCTCCCCTTTTTAAAAATGGGTGTGATGTTCCCCTTTTTCCAGTCACTAGGGACTTCACCTGACCACCATGATTTTTCAAATATCATGGCGTGTGGGTTGGCCACTACATATACCAGATACTGCACTACAGCTTCTGGCTGTTAAGCTGTTTAATCTCCTTGGGAGAATCTTGTTTTAAATCCATGACTACCAATCATATAAAAATATGTTCAAGACAGATGCCTTTCGACTTGTGTAGCCTTTGATATTGGCCTGTATAATGTAGTCAGTCTATTTCTCAGAACACTCCAAGTAAATTTATTTTTTTTCCCCTGTTACTTACAAGCTTGTGGTTTAAACATATAAAGTATTTAGTTGGCTTTTTGACCTCAAGGAGTTTGAAGATATCACTTATTTCTGTGTATCATCTTGATATCTTCAGGACACAATATTTATGGCATCAGTTCTTTCACATCTGAGAGTCTTATTATTTCAACATTTAGAATCATAGAATCATAAAATGGTTTTGTTTGGAAAAGACATTTAAGATGATCAAGCCCAACCATTAACCTAACACTGTCAAGTCCATCACTAAGCCAAAAATTTCTTATGCAAAATTCAGATGTTGTCACGTCATTCTATTTCAGGGTGGGGTGTGTGGACCATGACACACAGAAAAAGACAGTTTCTGTGGTACCAAACACTTTTGAAGAAAAACTTTACCTGAGAACTAGTCAGACTAGATATTATATAGATATTGAATGATGATCACAACATACAGCTGTTTATTTTGTATAAACATTATTCTTCTATTTATTTAAACTGATAATATTTGTGTTTTTAGAAAATGTTTTTTTTTTAAAACATAAATATTTTTGGTATTTCAACATTTCATATTAGGCATTTCATATTTTGTTTGTTTGTCTTCATCATGTCATTGGTGCTTCCCATGTCCACTCAACATTACATTAGCATCTTTTTCAAAAGAGCAAAGAAAAGCATGAAGGTGAGGGGAAAGAATGGACAAGGATCTCTTAATCCTTTACACCAACAGATTTTTGGTGGGTTGTTTGTTGGTTTTTTTTGGTTTTTATTTTTGTTCTAACACAGCTTCTAACAATAGTTTTAGAGAAAGTAAGCCTTTGGAATACTCTTGTAAAATATTGTTACTCTGTTCTCACTGTGATGCAATATTTTTTACTATTTTGTACCTACTAACAGAGAGATATATACTTCTTGTTACAGCCACCAGCATTTGAAGTGAAAGATATGACTTCAAAATGATTGTTAAATCACTTACTCTTTATCATATTAGAAATCATACTGAATATGCTGTAAACATTTTTAATTCAGTGAATGACAGCTAAAGCTAAAACAATTTTTCTTTTTTTATCATTTTACATGTATCTACAATCCTTTTATGTTGTTTTTTCTTCCCTATTCTTATATATATTATCAGTCCTAATAGTTGTTATAGATTTGTGTTGTGGGTTTTAGTACAAGACTTATGACGCTCATGCTAATGTTGTCTAGATGACTTCTATTTATACTGTGAGAATGTGACCTACTTTCTTCTCTGTCACTGCATCTTCAGGTTCTCTTTTTCATGTCATACTAATTGGGCCAAGTTTAATGATTGTCCTACCTCATTAGCTGGGCTTACAGGACACACATGGGAGAACTCAACCAGACCAAAACTCATTTCTCAGTCATTCCAAGAACTTGTCACCATATTTATCCAACCTTTGCGACCCAATGATCTCAAGTAAATATTTTTTCTAGTTATTATTAATGGCTGCTGAGATATATTTGAGTTTAACAAAACTACTGAATTATGGTCTGTCCATCTATTCTTTTAATGATGACTGACTAATATCCATTCTTATGCATGCAGATGCAGAAAAAAAAAGGAATTTTAAAGTCGATACATTTTTCTTTGAGTATTGAAGAAAATCTTTCACTTTCTGCTTCTTTCATGATGCTACATTTGATTACAACTTTTTCCAGAGTTTGACTTTACTTTTGTTCCTTTGTAAATTTAGATATTTTTTTTTTTGTCTGTTGCTATTTGCTCATTTTCTTACCATCTATTAACTAGTTAGAAAACAGAAAACAGGTCAACATATTTCATTAAGAGAACTGGAGTGGACATAAGATGTTTCAGATAACTGTCTATGAAGGCAACTCGATTTGTCATTTCAGTATTTAGATCCTCCTGAATATCTCAGCAATTTCATAGTGAAATTTCCACAAACTCTTCTTAAAATAATGCAGTATTCTAAATATGCCCTTTCAGATAGTATGACCTAAATCGTATGTTCAAAGTTTCCAGTTATTTTATGATCAATGGTGATGTAATGAATTGGATAACAGTAGGTTAAGGTCATTTGTATTTTCCACTTTCACTCTATAGAAATATAGTTATTAAAATTCAGTTTTAGAGAGTAAATGCTCTTCATTATACTTATGATTAAAAGATTCATGTATTTTAAGTGCCGAAAAAGCTTGCGATGCACAGTGATGATCAGCACTAATGCTTTTATTAAACCCAGTAATATGCTTACAGAGGTTTTCAAACAGTTGTGGGTTTTTTCCTCCTAATAAATCCCACACAGGCTTTTTCAAGAGAATGACACACATCATTGCAAGTAATGGTTATATATACCTTATCATGCATCATCATTGTCACTTTTCAAATTTAGCATGAAAGGTTGAAAATAATCAGTCTGAGTCATATACAGTGACATTTTTCCTTCCCATCTTCACTTTTTTCTATAATATATATAATGTTTATTTCTCCCTTTCCTAAACTGCTATTCAAATTTCAAATATTAAGAGATCTGGATATCTGGAATGCATTGTTTAGAAGATTAATATTAGCAATTATATGAATTTAAACAAGTACGATTAAAGGGGTAGTACGTGGTCTTTCGTCTTTGTAAGACCGAGTACTGTGTTTAATACAGTTGCTTCAAAAGAGAAAAAGAAATGGAAAGTAAACAAAGAAAAACAAAAAATCATAATGTTAAGTACAGAAAGAACTATCTAAATAATAAAATAATAACTGAATCTAACAAAGCATTGCAGAATATAATGTAGGAGATAACCCTGATGTACTTGAGGATGTGGACAAAACATTTATAAACTGGTTGACATTTTCAAAAGTAGTTTTTAAATGTGTACATGCCAACCTTGGCAAAACAATTTTTTATCAATTTGTTGTTGAATGCAGATTGTGTATCTGTTAGTAATAAGGATATTGAGGTTATTGAAAGGGTTTATATTTTCACTTATGAATTTGTGCAAATCTTCCTCATTTTGAAAGACACAAAACATGAGTGCATGCATTTTTTATGTAGAGAGACAAAAATAACTGAGCTTCTAACTCATCCCTGTAACTACAAAATCAAGAAAGAAAAGTATACAATTGTCAAATTAAAATAAACTTTTATCTCCTCTCTTCCTACTAAAACCAAACGTGAAAAAATAATTTCAGACCAGAAGGCACATTTTGTTTTAGCTGAAATACAGTGTTGTATTTTATTCAGGATTTCTGATTTTTTAGTGAAATTTTATATTCAACTTCAAAAATGAGCTATTGGATATGATGACAATGAGTAGAATGGAGGTCTAGAAAACTGTCAATTCAGAAAGAACTGAAACAGCTGACATTGAGAAGAAGAATGAGGAATAGAAATGAAGGAAACAATAGAAGTTTCCAGCACATGAAATTGAAAATGAGTGATCCGTGCTGACTGTGGGCAGGATATGTAGTGGGTTTACACAGTAGAAATGTTTCCATGTTTAGGATTGAGAATTTGTTTCTGTGATCACACTGAAATATTAGACTGTAAGATAATGGAATATCTATTACTGAATTCCTTCTGAAGAAGTTAGAGTGCCTATCAGAAAGAATGACAGTTTACCTTGTGAGACAGGTAGAGTTATTGTTAAAGGGCCTAATTTTCTAAATACAAAATAGGATAGATGGGTCCTACAGCCAAGAAAAAGTCTATTTTGACACTCAAACCTCATAAGTTTACTTTATTTTTAAATTCTAGTGTTCCTTTCTGTATTGGTATTCAAAGCACAATCCTGTTCTTAGTTTTGAAATTGTGAATGGACTGGTTTGTACTACCTCTCTCACTGGAAAATAGAACTTATTTCTGCTTTTTACAGCCTCTTTCCAGATCTTTGCATTATAAAACAGCAGTGATTTTCCCATAGATTGCAAGAATTACTTGTTTTCATTAAACAACAACTATAATAATTAAATTAATTAAACCAGTGGCTTTAACTAATGACAATCACTTTCAAGAGAAATAAACATTTTATGGAAAGCCAGTCATGGGAGCCAGTCCATGAGAATGAAGTTCAAGAATATCACAAAACTACTCTGAGCTAAACATTCTAAAATTTTTGCAGTGGGAAATGAACTGATTTTTCTCCTGTGACTTACTTCATGCAGATAATTAGAGCATGGCCAGTCCAACCAGTAGATGCGTGCAAATCAGAAGTTTTTCTCCAACTCTAGTGTCAAGGCAGCTATTTCTGAATTCAAAGGCAGGTTAATTGTTTTGCACAGAGGGAAGAAATAGCATGTTTATGAGATATCCTTAAATGTGTTTTCCCCCCATCACCACATCGTTTTAATTTGAGTGGCAGCTGGAGTGTGGACTAATATATTGAATTAAATGAAGGACTAAATGAAACAACTGTTCTTTCCAAGTCAGTGAAGGCACCAAACGTGATTTAGAACAGCCGGATGTTGACCCTTTTTTTGTATGTAACTCAGAACAGGAGAGGTAAGCGTGATCACGGAAAGTTTATCACTGCTCTTTTTTACAGCTCCTTGAGCTCATGTTATGCAAATTCATGTAACATTCCTGTGTGTGAAATATTTGCATTTCCCATTGGGAAATTCTGAGGGACTCAGGAAGGAAGAAAATACTCTTCCATGTCTAGCTGTCTTGTTACTAAGATAGCTATCACAGCTTTATGACTGTTATAGGTCATGCTTCCTATTTTGAAGTGCATTTCAGTATTTCCCTTATAGTAAACTGCAAGAGAATCTGACATAAACTAGAGCTTTTTGGTGTCATGCAGAACACACATTTCCTGGACTTAGAAATATTAGTAAAGTTGTGCTGGCTTTACAGCTGTACAGAAACAGGTAGGATTTTACCTAGATGTTTCAGAAGAATTATATGCATCCCAGGGTTGGCAACAGTTCAACTCATAAAGTTTTACAGGGCAGCTTTCATTTGCATTACTGTGGTAAAAATTGAGATCTCATATCTTGTAGATGGGCTGTGTAGAAGGTTATTAAACATGGACCTATAGTCTTCAAAGCTGCAAGTACTTGGAGTTTTCCTTTTATTTCTAACATCTTGCCTAACAAACTCCTCTATTCCCACAGTTTTGTGAGAAAGGGCTGGAATGTATTTATAAACTTGTTCTCATTTAATCAGTAAGAAATAGAAAATAAGTCTTAAAAAAATGGGGTAGCCACCAGTATCTTGGCATGATTAAGTTATCATGAATGGTGCTGACTACCTGTAAGAAGTACTCCCTGCCTCTGCAAGGTTACACATGGACCTTAAACGTTTAACAGGTGTTATTTTCTGTTATATTAGCAAAGAAGGAGTGTTCTTGTTTGAATGGCTTTCAAAGATGGAAGCATATGGGACTAAGGTGATTAATGCACTTAGACAAAATCTGTAAATCACAAGATGTTCCAGTCCACAAGTTTCAGCACCTGAATACCTTTTTAAATCTATCCTAGAAGTTTTTTTGTTGAATAAAGCCAAGTTTAGTGATGTTTTGATATTGTTCAGAAAAGTTTATATTGAAGAATTTCAGGAAGCTCAAGTTCTTATGTTAACAAGAACTTCTTCTTATCTTAAACACATTAATGGGAACAATGTCAATGCCACTGTTCCTACAAACAAGCAGATAATCCTAGACTATCACTTCAAGGACCAGTCTGCATCTGCCTTTCATCCCACTGTATTCTTTTGTACATTTAACAAGCATTTGCTTTATTCAAGGTCCCTTCCAACCCAAACCATTCTATGATTCTAGTAGCTACAAATTACACTATCTTAGAATGAATACAAGATTTTTTTTTCTATGTTTTGTCACAGGTGTTTGAAAAGTTCTTTTATGGAAATATCCATTCCTACAGTGTTTTTGATGATAGAAAATGTGCCATTTAGGCATTACCATATATCATGATAAACGTGTGTACACAGACACATGCATGTATCCGTATAAGAGGAAGAAACAAACCTATTCTTGTATCTGTGGTAGTCATGCAGGAAATAAAACAGCTATTTCAATGTAATTCTGTGATTTTAGTTAATATTTGAATTCTTAAGCTAGTGTTAAGGGAAAATACCTGTGTAAAAAAATAATTACTTTGGAACTATATATTGATTGATTTTTTAGATCAATAAATAAATATTCTTCCAAATCTATGCCTACATGTATTGAGTTATTAAATATGTTTTCCAAAAGTGATTATTCATTCTAGTTTACTCATCTTCATAGAACACATTTTAAATGGTCCTGGATTTAGTCAACATTGGTGTGCCTGTTTTTGAAAATAAGGCCCACTTGAAACATTTTAAATGAAAGCCCATATCAGAGTCATAGACTGGTTTGGGTAGGAACAGACCTTCAAAATCATCTAGTGCCAACGCCTTTGCCATAGTCAGGGACACCTTCCACTAGACCGGGTTGCCCATCCAATCTGACCTTGAACACTTCCAGGGAGCAGGCATCCACAGCTTCTCTGGGCAACCTGTTTCAGTGACTCACCACCTTCACAGTAAAGAATTTCCTCCTACTATCTAATCTAAATCTACCCTCTTTCAGCTTAAAACTGTTACCCCACTTCCTAATGCTACATATCCCTTTGCTTCCTGATTTTCACCAAAGGTATTTGAGAAATTTTTAAAAAATTAGTAAACTTCAGCATAGTATTCATTTTCTTAATATTGCCTCTACTTATTTTCCAAAGACTAACAGTACTATACAGTACTATCAGTACTGTAAACTTTGATTCTGATACTATTTCTGTTTCTTAAATTATAGGTATTTTTATTAACGTGTTCAAGATAATTTCCACCTACATGCACAAAGGAGTGTAAATGAATAAATGTTTAAATCCAAATTCTTGTGTATCACCTCTTAATTGTTTAGTTTTGTTTTGGTTTCTTTCCTGCTCCCAGCTGACCCTATAATCATGATGTGCAGCTACTTAAAACAGTATTTCATTCCTTGCAGGTTTTTTATTCTCTTCATCACCAGAAATAGTCCCCTAGATCTTGAAGATCACATCAAATTCAGTAAGGTAAGTTTCAATTTAAAACTGTACCATGCCCACTGGAAATTAAGTTTGGAGACATAGTAGGAAAAATGAGTCTAAAGTATCACTGCTTTAGAAAAATAAAAAAAATATGCACTTTAATTAATCTTTAATCTTGCCGTCATTTTCACCAGTTGTGACTGGCAGGATTTTTTAACTTCTTATCAGGATTTCTAACATGCAGTCAATAAAAAATGAGAAATGTTTTCAACCACAAGTTCCTTTTAGAACTTCTCAAAGGATCCTATCCTGATGAGGACAAAGATGTTAATTTTTATTAAATATTTTCTTCTTATTGTCTCCAAAATATGATAATCCCTTGTAAGACCTTTCCAGGTCTTAAGTACAAATCCAATGCAGATCGATCTGAGCCATTCTTCCAATTGTACCGCTTTATGACAAGAAAGTTATGGAACTACCTATTGTGAAATAATCCTGTATTCTCTTTAGAAGTGACACCATAGTATACTAGACAGACTATTGGTGTGTTCTAGAGTGGCAATAGTCGAGTAAATTTCAAAAGAATTTCAAGAGGTTCATTATTGTCTTAAATTTTTTCATCCACCTCTTTAAGATGATACTGAAAGACGATTAGATATTTCACATTTCATAACATCTTTAAATGATGCACATTTATTGGGAATGTGCAGATAAAGGGGGAGAGTGAACACTGGGTGAGAAAATCCAGAGAACTAGCTTTTATCGTATTTCAGAGCACGGTGCCTCTTGCCTTCATTCATTGTTAGGTCCTAAATTGTTTCCTGAACTTTTCACTCATCTAGTTTGAGTCAACATTTGTCAATGTACATTTATATCATAAGTGAGAGATCTTAGATTGTTTAGTATCAGATATTGCCTGGTATGGCACGGAAAAGAATGACAATTTTTTAACGGGTGGGTTTTTACCCTCTCTGTTACCTTATATTTTTCCTATTTGCCTTGCCTGGTGTAGTGTATCATATGGTGGTTATGGTGTCACATCATTCACTGACATTACTGTGAAACTACTCTCCCTAGTCCAACTAATGGTGAGTCCATCCTGTTACATTCAGTAAGTATTATTTGCTTTTTACAGGTAGGGTGGCAGATGTGCAGAGAAATCAAATAATGCATATTGAGATTATGCAAAGACTCTGGAAATACAATCCCAGTGGGTCCTGGATATAACACTTTTGATGTCCTCAACACTGGCCACAGTCCTGCAGGCACTGACAGTAAGAAAATAGGTTCTTATGTATATTATATGCTTTATAGTATTTCAATCCATTTCAAATTGGTTAAATAAATAAATAAAAAAAAAACAACAAAAAACTTTCTGTTGTTTTCCAGTGACCAAAAAAAAAAAAAAAGAGTTGAAAAAATTCACTATAAAAAGTACATGTTTTTTTAAAACTGAACAATAACAAGTGGGCGGAAGTTTGTCTGATATGTAAAAATGATGTGCAGATTTTGGGTAGAGGATGCTGAAGATATTCAGTTGAAATAATTTATTTAAAAAGTTAAAATTACCTGAAAACAGGTCTTGAAAATGAAAATTGTCTCCTTGATTTTATATCTCCTTGTTTGTGTCATGAACCCTTTTTTTTTTTTGACTCCACTTTGGCAATTATCTCTAACAATGATCTCTTACATACAATATTTCTTTTCCTCCCCAGTCGATTGAAAGCTATTACTCTCTTTGGGACCTTGCATGGGTAAGCAAGCCATTATCCATTTTGTGATGAAAATTTAGAAATCTGCTGTTCCTTTTTCCTTGACTCAGAGGTTAAACTGAGTATCTTTTCCCTATACCAGAATTTCACTTTGAATGTATGCTAAACATGTAATGTTTTGAAACATATGTAGTTAACATTTTATCCTCGATAAATACAAATTGTATTTTCCAGCCACAGTGACTCCAGAGGAGAAGAAATTAAGATGTCTGATATGTTCAGCTCTATGTCAAAGTGTCATTTGCTATTTAAAATTTAGTGAAGAAAAAAATATGCTATCACACTGTAAAGATATTTTTTCCAAAGTGATGCATCATTCATGTCCAAGGCTAGTTGTCTGTATTCTTAAATTTTACATTCTTAAAAAATTAATTTAAAAGAAACAGTCCTTTTTCTCTCCACTGACATTTTCCAACCTAAATGATTCTACGATTCTATAATTTACAAAACCAAATACATATTAGACAGGGCGTGAATATAAAATGAAGGAATAAGCTCTATTCTCGTCTACACCTGCATTAATCTGGAGACATTCCACTGAAAATAAAGGAGTTATTCCTCCAAATGGAGTAAATTTACAACAGTTTAGTGTCAGTGACACTCAGTCCTGAAAAGAAGAGAATTTGTCTAGATTTGAATTCTAAGCCTGAAATTAGTTGCATAGGAAAATAGCAGGATTTTGGCCATTTTTCTCAGGACTGTTTTAGAGTGAAAGCACTTGAAATTTTTTTCTAAGCCATTTTGTGAGCCAGATTTTTTAATGTTGAATACAGGAGTTAATTTCAGTCAAAAATGTTTAGGAAACAAATCTACAGTCTATTTCTAACCAAAGGAAGGTGAGTCAACAGTGGTTTTGAATAAATACATTTGTGTGTGTGCATGTTGTGAGGAGCTGTTTGTAACTCAGAAACAGAAAAATC
Organism: Aegotheles bennettii; assembly: GCA_013398125.1. NCBI lineage: Eukaryota > Metazoa > Chordata > Aves > Caprimulgiformes > Aegothelidae > Aegotheles > Aegotheles bennettii. Next base: position 24,499 of record VZRW01012951.1, on the reverse strand, counting down.
TTGTCCTTCATTGTTTTGGGAATAACTGTAGTAAAACATTTAGAGTGAGGATTAAAGTTGGTCTTCAAGATGCTGAGTTCACAGATGGAGTTTGGAATGGAAGTTAAAATTTAAAATCACATGAAAAAGATGGTGTGTAAAATTGTAGTCTTATTTAACTTGCATCATCTGTCAAGAAGGAAAAAGTGTGTTATAACAATCTGTTGTCCATGTTTATTATGTGGAGATTTGCCAGTACACTAATTTGAGTTTTGTTATCTTCCCATATTCAGGATCAGACAAGTTTGTCCTATTATATGAAAAAAAAATGTTCCCTTGCCAGTTTGTTTAGTTTTCTTCACAGTTTACCCTTTTGATTCATGATGATCTTGGCCCATAACAAGAACCCAGGCTCCAGTGATCCCCTTTGTGTGTTTGGGATTTTGTAACATAGCAGCAATACTCTTCTTCAGGCTGTACGGTAGCACTGTTAGGGCAGCTCCCACGAAGGTAGATGACCAGATAACAGCTGCTCTTAACACTTGCTGCCCTCCTGAGTGTGCCCAGTGGTGGAGAATGGGCACAAAGGATAGTAATTCCCTAGTTTTGGAACTGAACAGAAGGCCCTGGGACGTTTCCTCTGTCTCATCTTGTCAATGTGTGTAAAACATTGTATCATGTCTATCATCCAAAGTTGTTCATGGTGCTTTCAATTTGAATATCAGCTCTCCCTGTTGGATGGCTTTTGTGAACTGATATGTAGAAAATTGTTTTTCTTGCCCAGAAACCCTGCAAAATAAAAGATTGAAGTCAATACACAAACAATTTTGTTTGGAGGCAACAACATAAAATGTACTGGAGAAAAAAGTCACACAAAAAAATCTGGCAAGCACTAATGATACCCTTTTAACATTTCATTAGTGAATGACTTATTATGAAAATAGTAAAACATTTGTTTTAAATAGGTTTCACACATAGGTGGCACGAATGCCACCTGTTAGAATTTTCTACATTATTATAAATTTATGTTAGAAATGTGCATTTTGATGTAATTTGAAAGACATAAAAATACAATTTTCCATCAAAAGTGAAATATTAGCTTGTATCTACACAGATACTGTAGTTATTGCAGATGTTTGTGCCTTAGATTCTGATTAGATCCCAAAAAACTGTGTGTCTTCTGTTTTTGTAGCCCACATATTTGTTCAATGTCCATTCATCAGTTATAGAAACCTTCACTTTTGCTCATAGGCTCCTTAATATTAGCAGGAAATTGTTCAGACAATTTTTAAAGAAACAGTGGAACAAACATATATTAGACTGTAATGTTTTTATCCTTCTGAGAAAAGGAATATCTTTGTGGTTTTTTCAGATTTTAAGTAGGAAAAAGAAAAAACTCTTATAAGGCATTTGTGGGCCAAAATTCACCAGCGGCATCAATGAATCAAATGGGAACAAAACAAGCTCACCAACTGAGAAAAAGATTGTTACTTGTCAGCAACTTCACCTCCTATCACACCCACAGCCTTCTCCAAAAATCCCCAAATTATTTTTTAGCATTCTTGAAAAAACTTTGTTTGGGTTATTCATTATTGCTGCATACTCAGTCTTTCACCCACGGCAGGTAATTTGTGTTTACCATTGATTTCAGAGATAGTAAGATCAGATGCTAAATGAACTGTGATTAAGGACCTGGTTCCACTTGCTTAACTTACATCTGGTAGAATTTTCTTACCAGAAAGCTTGCTGAGTCAGTAAAACAAATCTGAAGGTCAATGTTAATGATTCAGTGTTAGCTGACTGAATTCAGCTAGCTTATGGATTTTGTAATTCTACAAAAACTTATAATATGACATATAACTTAAAAAAAATATGTTATTTTATTTTCAAGTATGCTGGTTTCACACCAAAGTTAAAGGCTAAGTAAGGGTACCAAACATAACTTGGCTATTTGAGAAAGGACTGAGCAAAAAGCTAGCTATATTATTGCCTGCATGGAATAACTCAGAGTTACTGTCTATTATATGAAGTTTGCTATAATTACCATGAAAGTGCCTGACTAATTCTTTTTTTTTGGGAGTTGTGTGGAGGAGTTAGATCTATAAATAATTTCTTTCTGATTTTGAGAGAGAGAAATGCTGGCACATACATCATCCATATTCTGTTTTCCCAATTTCTAACTTTATACATGCAAAGTTTTCTATAAAATTTCAATTGAATTTAGGTCCCTGAAAAATAAAGACCCAAGCCCAATTCTGAGCATTTTAGATAACATGCATAAGTACATCTAACATACCTTGGTAAGTAGGTAAATACATGTCAATACTTTACTAGCTCAAATCAGGGAGTCAGTTTAGAAATCTCAAAATTCCTGGTCAGAAGTCATTCTAATCAAACTGTGGCAGATTTGGTAGGTGAGCCTAGAGACCTTTTGCTGTAGTGTTGCTGTCACTTAACATCTCACTGAAACCTTCAATTAATTCATAGGGCTTTTGGGCAGAAACACCTTCCAAAATGGAGTTTTAGGTAACTTTTCTGTGTATACAAGTTTTAAACAAACATTTATTTTTTGTAATTAGAAAACAGATTGTCTTTCCACACAAATTATTTCCACTGTTACATTTTTTGCAAAGATAACCTTATATCTCGGTTCATTTTACTGTCATTCCTCTGCATCTGTGGCTGGAGTTGCTACCTGTGAATACTGATTGTTCTGTACTTCTTCTGCAAAGACAACTTTATACCTCATTTCATTTTACTGTCATTACCTCTGCTTCAGTGGCTAGGCTGGTATGTGTGAATACTGGTTGAACTGTCAGAATGAGACAGGCTTTTAAGAAAATTAGTTTTGACATTCCTTTCCTTGAGATGATCCCTTGTTTTTCAATTACTGCTTTCTGACTTGGAGATTTAAGGTAACCCTGAGTTTGTTCCCAGATTGCCAACCAGGTGGCAGCAGTGCCACGTTGGAGCAGCACCCATCCCCTTTCCCTGACATCAAGTGTTAATGCAATTGACCAATCAGTGCTAAGATGATGGGAGGTAATTGGGTAATTGTATTTTACTGATCACAAGCAGAGAAAAGAAGGAAGGGGGGCGGAGGAGGAAGGGGAAAGGTAAAGGGAAAAGGAAAAACGCAGGGGGAGGGGGAAGAGAAAGAGAGGAGAGAATGGAAGTGGAGAAGGAGGATTGTAGTTAGAAAGGCTGACCCTAAGGCATTTGCAAATCCTAGGGTGCCACTGATGGGTAGGCAGTAAGAGAAAGCCAGAGCGATAGAAAAGCGGAGCTACTCCCGGCAGCAACAGCAGCTGTCAGGAACTGGATCTATACATCCATGCGTACGTACGTGCAAACACAGGGAGAATTCCAGCTGAAGCTAATGGGAGGGAGGAATGGTTTTGCTGTGTGAAGGTCTATGCATTTCAGGGATGAAACTAAAAACTGAAACAAGCGGCGGCGCTCCCGGGAATGTGTCATCTTGGAAGAGAGGGAGGCAGGCAGGAAGGAAGGAAGAAAAAGGGGAAGATAACTGGCGTGTGAAAGAAGATGGGAGACTAATTCACTGCGGTGCAGAAGGGAAATCCAACTTGTAGATCCGAAATACACCAGACTGAGCTTGGAAATGAGATCAGACTTGCATTGAAATAGAGAAAGGGAGGAAAAGGGAGGCGGGGACTAGAGAGCTTTTATCTTTCTTCCTCTCTCTTTCCCTTTCTCTTCTCAAAGAAGAAACAGAAATTTATCCATCTTGGAGCTGCTGGATCTGTATGGCTGCTGGACAAAAGATGGAGAGGAAGATGGAATGAAAAGTAAAGAGCGCTTGTGAAATTTACAGCTAAGAGGACAAATCGCCTTTCCCCAGGCTTCTTTTGTGCCCCATCGGGGGAGTTTTAACATCAGAAAGATTTTGNGTTCAAGAAATAACAAGGGCATGGATTTATTCTTGACAGCTGGTGGGAACCTTGAATTTTTCTCTACTCCCTCTCTCCTTCATTCCATTTAATGTGAGGTTATGAAAATGCAGAGCAGTTGGAGGGAAGGCAAAAGGATATAATGTGGAATTTGAAGCGAGCAGAGGATGCTGCTGCTATGGATTACTGGCTTCTTGCTGAAATCAAAAATCCAATTGCGCACCGGATTGTGACTAGAAATCTAATTAGATCTTTGAAGAAGGGGGAGAGAAACTGAAAGTTTATTGTTTTGACAGACACAAAAAAAATTAAATACAAAAGGAGATCCTTTTCTAATGGAGTGTGGGGCATAGCAAAAAAGAAGAATGGGAACACCCGTTCCAATGTGGAGATACATGGATTGGATAATTGATAGTGCAGCAAAAAAGGGGGAAGAAGAAAATTGCCTGGCAAGACCTGGATCTTAACAATCACAACAAAATTGCATTAAAAGAATACAGATGAAGGGTTGATTAAAAAGAAATACAACCCTTTCTGCTCTCCAGTGAAAAAACAAATAGTGAGCAATGGAGAGCAGTGGAGCCAGAGAGGCAGAAAACCTCAGAAAAAGGAAACTAGGCAAAGGATCCACCATGGAATGAAAAGTTTCAAAAAGGAGAAGGACCATTCATCCTCTGCAAGGATTTTTGTTTTTTCCTCTTATTTTAAACCACTCTTCTCCAGTGAAGACAAACATCAACATTGCCACTACAGCAATTCCAGGCAGAAAAGTTGAAAGCCATAGAGAAAATAAAGGACAGAGAAGAAGAAAACAAAATTGCTGGAGGGGGAGTTCAGCAGTGTTGGGTTGGATTGGTACCTGTATGGACTGAAATTGCTGTGAAAATGCAATTGGATATCCTTTATTTTTATTTCATTTCTTGTTTTTAATTTTTGGTTTGGCTGCTAAAATGAAATAGTTTTTTTCCCCTCCCCCACCCTGATTTTTTGCAACCACTCGGATTTCCAGCTGGATAGTCTTTGAGGATACAGTAAGTACACTTTCCATTCTATTTTTCTTTTTTTTTGAAAGGAAATGTGCCCTATTGCCTCTCTTTTTAATTCCCTATCCCTCTTTTCTTAGTCTTTTCCCCCACTTGAATAAAGAATTTGCCTGGATTTTGATAATGGTGGAAAGGGGGCTGCTGGGAATGGAGAAGGGAAGGAATGAGGACAGAACGGAATTCTCACAGTAGCTCAAATGTCCCTCTTACTAACTCCAGCCTTGGTAGGATGTTGCAGATGCCTGCCTGTGTGATTCTATAGCATTTGTAAATGTTCACTGGCAAATAAATCTTTTGAGAAAGCCCCTGCAGTGAGTGGGGTGTACTGCCTGATTGCTCAGTCTGTACAAATGGGTGCAAGTTGCACAGAATTGGATGCAAGGAGGTTTGGTTTCTTGTTTATTTAGTAAGTGTTTAAAATAGGAAAAGGCTGTGATTTGAATTCTGGCATACGGTCTGACACTGCAGATCAATGTGGTGTATTAACAGGAAAATTTTATAATTACCAGGAATGTGAAGGATGGCTTTTGACAGGAGTGAAGGGGTGTAGCACAAGGGGGGTTAATGAATTTCGAGAAGGCATCTCTGAGAGAAATGGCACATTTTATCCTCTGTTGCTAAGAAAAAGCAGTAACAGGCAGAGAGGACATTCTTCTACTGAAGGGGAATTTAGGAAACTGCTATACCAGCCACCCATGCCCTGCAGATCTCCCAGGAAATTCTTCGTGATTTTTGTGATGAATTCTTCAGGATCCCTAGGACTTTCATGGCATTTGAAGGAAATTCACTTTCCTCTCACTGCTGGTGAAATCATACTGTAGTGTTAGGAGGTTTTTATTATTATGTTGATAAATAAAATAACTAAAAAGTGGCTTGTATATGGTGGGGTTCACAGATTAGAAATGATGTGTAACAGACCAGTAAATGCCTCTCCCTTCCTGGGTAAATGTGCTGTGGGGGTGTGGAATACAGGGAGCATAACATCGTGTTTAAAATAGAGGTCTTTGCTTTCCTGTGGGGGAGAGTTCGACTTCCGTTGTCTCTCCTGGCATGACTGATTAGCTAGTAGATAGGGAATTTTCTTTCTCTTTCTTCCCCTTCTCTCCTTCCTCACCTCTGTCCTTCTCAACTTTGGCCTTTGCTTGTAGAGGCTCCAGCTGAAAGTACTAGGCCAAAACTGGTAGAGAAGGAGAGAGAGAAACAGCGAATTGAATGAGCTATTGAACAGATAGGGATATTTTTGGAAGGCAATGTGCAGAACCACCTTTGCCATTCATTTTACTTTTCTCTATCTGAAATATTCTGGATGAGGGGAGAGAAGGCAGGGGTGAGAGAGAAGCTGGTAGAGCTGGATTTTAACGTGTTTTTTCTGGTTGCATTTCCCTCTTCACAAGCTTCCTGCATGAAACAAGACAAATTGGAGCTCTGACTTCCCTGGATAAATACATAAATATTAACATCTTCTTTTATTCCCCCTTTATCCATTCACTCACATCACCACTGTTACTTCATGTAAATGTCCAGAATCTTTTGGCATAATGAAAATGTGATCTTCTGCCTCTTGAATAATGTGTCCTATGTTCTTCTGTTTGGAGGTCATGCCTCTTAAACTTTGGCTACTTGTAAAGGATTAAGACTTAGAGTGCAATTCTGCTCCTAAGGAAATCTCTGGGAATTTTTGTTTGGTCATGTGAACAAATCAGACCTTTTATGTTGTTGTGTTTAGAAAAAGAAGGAAATGGACACAGCAAAAATTGTTCCTTCCAGCTCCAATTACTCTAGTCTTTCTCAGTATAGCTAAATTGCTTTAGTATGAAGTGATTTAGTATAGCTAAATCACTTTAGCCTCATTTATTTCCCTGGGCACATGTTTCCTGGTGGGACACTAAATGGTTATAAGTTTGTCAGAATCTGAAAATAAGTATAAAACTCTGTTCTCCATTCCTTGATGTTCCATTATAAGTCTGTGACCTGTTGTGGGCTACACTTAAAACAGCAGCTGCAGTAATAGAGCAGCTAAATTTATGGTAAGCTGTTGCTCAGTAATTACTGAAGGAAAAAGAAGCTGGCTAAGGAAAGGGTACCTCTAAGCTTTTTGTTGGATTGCTGTTATGGAACACATAAACAGAAAATTTGATAGGGCAACTCCAGTTTTTGACAATAGAAAGCTGCCATAGGTGCCTCAATCATTTTGTGCAATAACTAGCAAGAGGATTTTCTTGATGCAATAAGGAAGCACTGGGAAAATTTAGCCACCAGTTTGACCTGAAATAGGCAAACCTTGTCAACATTAAAAAGCTAGGGATGCATGTCTGTTTCTAAAGAGGCAACAGTTTCATGCTTCAGTGAATCATTCACTTAATACAGTAAGTAGCCAAAAGATACATGGAACAACCCAGAGCTTGATTTGTTCAGTCTCAGCATTTGTGCTAGGGTTTATTCAGAGCCCAAAGGGCTGGTCATAAAATAAATGGCCAAATGCATCAATCCAAACATCCAGCTAAATGAGGAGCTACAAATCATCTTAAGCAGAGTCAAGAGCTTGCTGTCTCTGCTACTTTGCTTGCATGTGCCTGAGCACAGGTGTATCATTCAGCAGCATATGCTGCTCCTGCGGGCTGTCTCCTCTTCAAGCCATGGACAATCTTTTGGTAATTACCCTAGTCAACTGGAATTTTGGCACTATACAGTGAACCATTATGTATATATTTCGGCACCAAATGCTTGTACAGAAGGCAAGAGAAAACTATGTTGGAGGGTCCTGCTCCATTTATTCTAATTGTTTTCCAGAAGGTTAGAGATCAAGCACCTCAGACTTCAGGTATTCTTGGCAAATTGTAGGTTAGTAATGCAAAGGGTAGCTAGTCCATGTCTCTTCACGTGTCAGAAATAATTTGCACTGATCTAGAATAGGAACATGTTCAGTTTGCTAGAGCAGCAAATTTTGTGTCACGATATCTCCCAACATGATAGCACTGATGAGTGAAAAATGGACTTTGGGTGAGACCTAAGAAAGAATGATCTAGCTGTGAGCCAATACAAGCAATTATGTGGAACTGGAGGAAAAGAAAGGGATTCCTGAGGTACTACCGTGGCTTTCTAAATATAGGTTTTAAAATATTTTGCCTGTGACCTAAAAAGCTGTCTCCCAATTGACATGAAGATTCTTGCTGTCATAATATGAGACAGGAAGATTTTGAATAGGGCTCAGGACAGGATTTTAGCACATTTTGAGAGAGCTTGATGCTGGGGAAAACTCACAAGCCAAGTTGTCAAAAGAGTAAATTTGCAATGTATTCACTGAAGGAGTGCACTGTGCACAGCAGCAGTGTGTGAGAGCCTCCATCTCGGTCTTACAAGTGTGCCTTCACTTTGACTTGGAGGTATCCCTTTTCTTCTGATTGCTAGTGAGGGAATGAGGAGAGAGATTATGGTGCTGGACCTGGTGACTCTTGCAGTCTGGGAGGAAAATTACTCTGAAAAAACTGCAATTGCCACCCACGAAGTCATTTCTAGAGTGGTCAAGCTGGCTGGACTTTGGGCTACTATTAGCAGGGGCCTTCCTTCATCCACATCCATTCCTTTGGCAGCTGGGCAGCTGCTCTATGAAAATCATAATGAAAAAAAAGCCGCCTTCGGTTATAAAGTGCTGCCTCGGCAGGACAACCCAGATGAGAAGGATTTAGTAATAGCAGGAGCCACAATGTTCTGCAAGGCAGCTTTGCAGCATGCGTGAATCTAGCAATGTGGGCAAGGACCTGCCCTTAGAAAGAATCCTGTCTCTGCTTCCTGTAACTGCAGAAGACATTGGGTCTTTGATTGTGACAATTTGGAGTGGTTTATTTAATGATCTTTTTCAGAAAAGAAGGGCACCTATTCAGCTCTACTGTCACAGCCATTTTTTCTCTTGGGGGATAGAAATGGGGACACAAGAGGGGAGATGAGTGTGCTAGTGGTGTGTTTTAATTGTATATTCACAAGCTGTGATACGTGGAAGTGAATTAATGTCTAGTTTCTGGTAGGGGTCCTGGATACTTTGCTATCTGTTAGACGAAAAGGCAAAAATCAGGCTCTTGTATGTGCACACAATGAAAGAGAATCAGGATTTGCATTCAGTATCCAAGGAAGCAAGAGCAGAATCCTGCAGTGCTTTCTGTTCTTTGTTTAAATGTTGCCATAGCAATATCTTAGGGCATAAGTTACATGTTTTCCACTTCTGAAGCTGAGCTTTTCTTCTCTCTCTCAATATACACAACAACCAAGGGTATCTCCACAAAACTTTGCACAGCAATAAGAAAAGGTCTTTGAAGGCTGTGTTATCTATTCACATGTGTCTGTTTGTCTGTTCTTTCCTATCGTTTGCTAATATGTTGGAAAACCCAATTAGGAGGAAATTGTTGGATAGAAGTGGAGTGTGAGACTCTTGTTAGGACATCGAGCAGATTACAATATTTTGTGTAGTGATGATATGTTAATTGGATAGCTGCAGGCAAGCAGAGTATAGCAGTCACTGACTATTAGAAACAACAATGAACTTGCCAGGACTGAATCTATTTCTTGGGCAGATTAATATGCATTTCAGGTATGTACCAGAGCTTCTGTATATTTAAATACTAACCATTGTAGGAAATTCTGTTTTCACAGTGCTGAGACAAGATTTACCCTTGCTGCTTGTGAAAGAGAGACAGGCAACATCAGACCACTGAATAAAATATCCCATAGTATTTGTGGCAGAGTTTGTACTTGTTATGTCAGGGCTGTGGGGTAGCAATATAATCAGGAAACCAGGAGAATTAAAAAGGAAACCAACCAACCCCAAAACAAAACAAAATACTCCAGCAACAATGGTTTCACATACAACTACATAAAGCTTACTCAGAAGTATCAGAGCAAAATTAAATGAATGTGTTTTTGTCTGCAAACCACAGTACTTCAGAGCATTTAGTAATGTTCTTTGTGTTTGAGAGATCTCTCTTCAGTTATTGGACAAGTACGGGACAGTCCTGTGCTTTAAAGTAATTCTCAGTAATATGGATGTGATTTCTTTTCATGTTTGTATGGACTGACTTCTAGAAGGCCCAGGAATTGGTACTTTTCCTTCACTATACCTATATTTGCTCAAAGGGGTCAGATCTAATCCTGAAAGTCAGTGGTACTATTTTTCAAAAAGTATAGTGTACTTCAGATCTCCAGCACATTTTAATTTTGCTTGCAAATCTTCACTTTCATATCAATAGTCTCTTCACTCATGGGCAGTGCTACATGGGAAATAAAGCCAAGCAAATAAAGAGTCTGTTTACTGATGAGAGGAGTGCAGCATGAGTAATAACAGTGAAGGTTTCCTCATACTGCTTATCATTGTATCTCAGTCATGATCTTGAGCTAAAGGCTGGCTTAAGACCTTAAGCAGGCACTAATTCTGTTCAGGTACCTTGAACTTTCCGTAGCATTTTTGGGATTGCAAAAAAGCTGGCCAGCTGTGATGGACATGGGAGGTACTTGCCTCACACACAGTGCTACTGCCCACTTATCAAATTACTGAAGCCAACCTTATCCCATTGTCTTGACTGGAATTTGAAGTATGGAGCTAGGGAAGAAAGTTCCATCATTATTGGGTTTCATCAGCTATAGACTAATATTTTAATTTCCTTTTAATTTCCAAAACAACAATTAGTGGACACGTAGAAGAGTCTGGGGTGACGATCTCTCTGTGAACTGGTATAACCAAGAATACTGTCTTGTAGAGAACTTGTAGAGAATTTATATTCATTAATGTCCATTTTTCTGTTGCAATGCAGCACTGCAACACATATGATCCAGTCAGTTTTGTACTAACTCTTCCATGCAACCAGTTTTATTTCTTTTACTTTTCTTTATTGTCTCTTCTGCCATGGTGCAAAGATAAATCCAGTTCTGCTCCAACTAATCTCAGTTGGAGCTTTAGTAATTACTTCAGCAGGGTTGATCCTGCTCTGTGGATATTTTTGTTGGTTTTTTTTTTTCCTTCTCCTAAATGAAGTACAAAGCATATTTTAGTTCCAGAAATAAATAATAGGATAAGTGTTTATATTTACAGACATAAAAAGGTGACCCAGATACCATTTGAACTAATATGCGATAAACTTCCAAATTTCCACATTTCTTTTGCAGTCTCTCATGACATTCCAGGTATTAATGCTTCTTTTTTCATCAGTGTATAATGTAATAATTGAAGGATTAATTAAGTAATTTGGCCTTTGTTACTGCCACAGCAAATCCACAAGAGCAGATATTTTGTAAAATGTCATTTTAGTACTGAATTCTAAGTCACAGTCACACAGAACTTGGTGATGGTGTAATATCTGTACATTGACTTTTCACATCAATAACAGAATATTGTGACATGTTATAATTAGCTTAACAAAAAATTTTATGGTTCATCTTTTAAAGGCTACAGAAAAAGATCTACAAAGACAGAAAAGAGTTAAGAAACCATAGTTTTCCCTCCCTCAGTGCATGCAAGTTTCAAATGAAGTGCACAAAAGTGTATTAAATTCCATGAGCTTCTTTGCCAAAGGGCATACATGTTGTGTTAAGGGTTTTTTACTTAGCTATTATGTTTTACAAGAATTTTCTCTGCCAGTACTCTATTTGTGAGCCTTTATTGAATAGGCAGGTTCTTCTACAAGTTGTTAGATACTATTTTTCCAAAGGCAAGCTTTTATATTTGTTACATCACTTAAAGAACTGAGGATCATTTTTGTTAGGGTTGTTGATGACACAGTTACTAAAGGGGAAGGACAGTGACCTCATTAGCCTCAGGTTGCTCATATGCAGTGCACAGTCTACTACTTCGTAAGAGTTGTATTGCATTTAATGCCCATGTGAATTGTGTTTGTATATGGTGCGGGGAATTAAAACCATAATGGTTTTCTCTTTTGAACTGGAAAAAGGTCAAAAAACCTCACCTTCACTGAATGTTCATGTTGATATCACTCTTTCTGTAATGTACTTTTCATTGAGTAGTTTGTCCCTGAATACTGAGTCATAAGTAAAGGCCTGGAGGTATCTGTTAAAGACTTCTGAGTCAAACCATAGCAGAGTATGGCTTAGTCCTTAAGTAACTTTCTGTAATGTGGAAACAAATAATATGTATTTTTTTAATGGGAAATTTCAGGTTTGGGGATATGTATGAAAATCTTAGGCATTAATAGTAGATCGAAATTAAGAGTTGTAGAGAAATATAGATAATATTTTCCTGTCAGAAAAGGTATTGCATTTGATTTAAAGTGTAATCTAGATAAGATTTTTTTTGTGTGTGTGGCAAAGAAATAAGTTGATGATGGCCCACAGCAAATGAAAGATAAAACACATTCAATGATGCTGCTTCAGAAAGACCTATCTTCTAAACCTGAGGAAAATAATGACAAAAATTGATTGGAGAAAACATAAACAGAAGGCTGTGAATATAAACTGGACAGTTTCTAGGAATATATTTTTTGCCAGATCAAAAACCAAATCATAGAATCAGAATGGGTTGGGTTGGAAGGGACCTTAAAGATTATCTAGTTACCAACCCCCCTGCCATGGGCAGGGACACCTCCCACTAGACCAGGTTGCTCAAAGCCCCATCCAACCTGGCCTTCAACACTTCCAGGAAGGGAGGCATACACAACTTCTCTGGGTGACCTATTCCAGTGACGTACCACTCTCACAGTAAATAATTTCTTCCCAATATCCAATCTAAATCTACCTTCTTTCAGCTTAAAACTGTTACCTCTCACCTTATCCCTTGTCCGTGCCCTTGTAACAAGTCCCTCTCCAGCTTTCCTGTAGGCCCCCTTCAGGTACTGGAAGGCTGCTTTAGGGTCTCCCCAGAGCCTTCTCTTCTCCAGGCTGAACAACCCCAACTCTCTCAGCCTGCCTTCATAAGAGAGGTGCTCCAGCCCCTTGGACATCTTTGTGGCCCTCCTCTGGACTCACTACAATGGCTCCATGTCCTTCTTATGTTGGGGACTCCAGAACTGGACACTGTACTCCAGGTGGAGCCTCAATAGAGAGGGAATATCACCTCCTTTGACCTGCTGGCCGCACTTCTTTTGATGTAGCCGAGGATAGTGTTAGATCATGTTGATCTTTTCAGCAACCAATTACCCTAAATCCTTCTCCTCAGGGCTGTTCTCAATCCCTTAGCCATTCAGCCTGTATTTGTGCATGGGATTGCCCCAATCCAGGTGCAGGACCTTGCACTTGGCCTTGTTAAACTTCATGTGGTTTCCATGGGCCCAATTCTCAAACCTGTCAAGGTCCCTCTGGATGGCATCCTTTCCTTCTGTTGTGTTGATCGCACCACACATCTGACACGGGTGTCTTTGGCAAACTTGCTGAGGGTGCACTCGATCCCATTGTCCATGTCACTGACACCATTACTGCATCAATTAGGCCATGCTTTGTCTAGCTTAGCTGTAAAATCTTTCAAGAACAGATGCTCCACAGTGTTTCTTCCTTCTGTGTTGCATCACCCTTCTAATGAAGAAATTTTTTCTTAATGTCCAGTTTTAAATACTATCCTGAAATGTTTGGCTGTTGCCCCTTTTTTGTTCTGTCACTCCTGAAAAGAATTTGTTGTCGTAATCTTTGTAAATGCCCTTAAATAACTGCAGGCTGCAAACAGAACAGCACCCCTTAAGCTCCTTTCTGACAGACAAAACCAGCCTAACTCCCTCAACCTCTCCTCACAGAAATGTACTGTAGGCCCTGGGAACCTTAGTTGCCTTCCTCTGAGCCCTCTTCAGTTTCTCCACATCCTTCTTGTAATCTGGTGCCCAAAACTCAATCCGGTATTTTGGGTGCAGCCTCACTAGTGTCAGGTAGAGAAGAACAATTAGTAACTTCCCTTGATATACTGGTTATTGTGCTTCTAAAAATCCAGTCTATGATTTGGCAAACTTGCAGTAACAGTGGGCAGTGTTCAGTGAAAGTGCTTGTGTTCAACCTGGCATATAATATGACCTTCAGGTCCTTTCCCTCAGGGGAAAAGGGCTGCTACTCAACCTGTCAGATCGCAGCCTGTATTGAGCCATGGTATTTACAGACATTTGCACTTGTTGAACTTAAAGATATTTCTGTTAACTCAGTCCCTGAGTTTCTCAGAATCCTCTTACTCCAAGAGATAAGTAGTGGCATTTGAAGATATGGCTCAGGGTATAGATGATTTCTTTCTAGATTCAATAAATTAGAGTTCACTGATCTGTGGGTTTTTTAATCTATTACTTTCTCTATGTTTCTTAGTAGAATAATGTAATTACTCTGTTTTGCAGATGTATGATAAAGATAAATATATTCAGTATTTTGACTGACAATTCTAAGAGTAAGCATACCATCCATGGCAGCTATTGTTGATACCCTTCAATTCTTGGCAGGAGTTGAATGCCTAGGCACAGGACATGGCAGCAGAAAGACCCACCTTCATGATGTTCTGCTACTGTCATTCTTGTTTGGCTCCTTATGTTTATTGGAGTAAGGTTACATTTGAATCACGACTCCAGTTTTGTCACTCACACATTTTGATCTGAGGGCTGGCTCTTGGCTGCCTGAACATGCTGAGAATCAACTGATCACAAAAAAACACAAAAAACAAAAACAAGACTACCAAGTTGGGACTTATTGTGAAACAGCTTTTTAAAGTGTTCTTCATGTTCTGTAAAGAGAATAAAAGCCCTTTTTCCTGGAATAAAATACATCATTTTCAGAAAAATTCCTCCTTTATCCATATATAATAGGTGTAGCATATCACTATGTATTATGCTCCCTATAATTACCCTAACATGAGCCTGGGTGCAGGGAATAATTTCTTATTTAACTGTTCCTGACAAATGACCCAGCCTTTGGGACAAATTAAATAATTTGTTTTTCTCAGGCAATCTTTTACTTATTTCACAATTCCTATTCCAAGAGGTCATAAGGGTTACGGGAATTGCCAGGACAAGAAAACCATAAAATTCTACTTGACTACAGTAGACTGTCTTATCCAGTCTTAGCACCTTGTGTGGTTTCTATCTCTTAATGTGAACTCACACATTAGTTCTGTATTGGTGTACTTTCCACGAAATTGTGTCTTGTGAATGCATCAGGTTTTGTTGCTGTTTTCTTATGCATGGAAAGTATCAAGAAGGGTAACCGGCATCTCTAAAGATTACTGTATTTTCTTCAAGCTTTTGACTCTCAGTTTTTCAGAAGTGCACTGGACTGCACTGAAAGAAGTAGCAGTGATGTTTATCACATGACATAATCTAGCCTAGTATGTCAGAATGTATTTTTGAAATAGTAAGGGAATGCTTCTGCGTTGGTTGCAATGTCATTAGCAGGTGCGTGTTACAACTAGGCAATATTATTTGACTGTTTCTCTCCCTCTTTTCCTCCCCAGCAGTTCATAACCTGTAGGTGAGAATAGTTGTCACAGATGCCATTGTGCACACCACACTGTTTATTGTGAACAAGATTCTTAATATTACAAAAAAAAAAAGGTAAATGCTTGCTTGTTTTGGCTAGCAGATTACTTTTGTTCTTAACTTTAACAAATTATTTTTTCAACTGGAACTGGGAGGCTTGGTTCATCACTGTATTTCTTTGCGCCTTGTTTTTTCTTTATCTTGCTTTACATCACAGGATCAATAAAACCAAGAGGATATTTTTACCCAAATTTATTCTTGAATTTTTGTGTCCTTAAAATTATGGATGACATTACTTGCTGCATTTCTAAGTGGGCTGTTGATTTTATCATACCCTTCTCAGGCAGGGAACAGACATTTCTCAAAAGCTGCCTTTGGGGTGGGAGAGGGGTCTTCTTTTCCTAGATTTCTCTATTCTGCTACTGATCAAACTACAAGTTACCCTCACATAACCAATATCTTAGTTCTTATTGGCTGCTTGGTAGTATTTGAGTGTCATTAGAGTTTTGTTTGGTTTTTTGGTTGGCATGTCTTTTTGTCATACGTACCTAGTTTTACCTGATACATAGATAGTATGTTCTAATGGGAGTCACTGGAAGTTCTTGTGTTTAATTTTTGCATACATCTTCTTGTGACTGGATATTCCTGGTGGGAGCAACACCAATGTCATTAACTTACTGAAACTTGGTTTTCAATTTTTGTATTGTTTTAAACTCCATTATGTTTGCCTGTTACACTAATAGTTGCTGATATGGTGTATGTGTTGAAAATGTATTTTAATTGGATGTACATGTGTAGAATTGGCATCCATATTTGTATATGGATGTAATAAAGTTAAAATATCAGAAAGGCATGATGAAATTCAGAACTTTGATCTGATTTCCAGTTTGGTGGCTAGTCCACTGGAACTTCTATAAAACTGACCTTTTTAATACAGAGATTTTAATTTTAAATTAAATTGATTTTGACACTGTGATTGCAGTAAGTCGTTAAGGACTTGTTTTTCTTTTGTACTAAGTATGCTTTTGTCTACCTGATTTTAGGGAGCACTGAGTGCTGCTAGGATTGATCGTAAGTAAGCACTTTTATTATGCATTTAATTCTGTAGAGTGCTGAAAGAGCCCAGCTGAATGCTGCTGCAGGTTGCTAGGCACCTCAAAGGGTTAGTGACTACCACAGCTTGCTTACCACAAGGTACTATATATGTCACTTGCAATCTCTGAGTAGAACAGACTTCTACTGCTGTCACTATAGATTATTGTGTTATTGGGATTGTTTTCTTGTGCTTATACCTTATAAAATGTTAACATTCTGTGGATGGGGACTGCTGGATCCGGCAAAGACAAGTCACTGAAAATGTGAGAAGAGGAAAGTCTTGAGATTTTTGTATGATAGTAATAAAAATAATTAGTCCTCTGAACATTTAATAGCAGACATTTCCAGAACATGAAACCAGTCAGTGACTGAGGTGATGTGACAGTAATAATAAATCTTAATTCTTTTGCCAGTTTTGTTAGGTCCTTATTCTTTTAATATTTTTTGTTGTGACATGCGCATTTTCCCATACTGTGTGTAGTGTCAGCAGTGTACAGGATTCACTTACCACAAAATAACCGTACCCCTAAATCCTCAGAGCACTGAACTGTCCATTTGTTCCATGTAACCTATTGCAGAACTCCTCATAGAATGACATGCATTGTTGCTTGTCACCTTATTGCTTTATTGTTAGCCTTCATAAAGGTCGTGTGGAAACAATACTGTACAAAGTTGTTTTTCCTCATTTTCTCTCTACTGGAGGCCTGCATTTTCTCTGAGGTCTGCAGCAGTATTTTTGATATCACGTGGAAGAGAGAACTGTTTTCAATTCCCATTGTGGTAACCAATGAGATGTAAAATTGCAGCAATTCCATGCTGCCTAGAGCCTCTCCTGACAAACCTCATTTGGTTTGTCAGAATGCATAAAGCACTCATAAGACCGTAGCATTTGATCTATTTCTCTCTGATGCAAATATGCACAGAAAGAAAACATCTCTTAAGGAGGTATTTTCATTTGCTTAAATAACCCTGCCATGGCTGCAGTACAGCAAAATCTTTCTGTGTTATGCCTATTTTTTATGATGGGAATTAGAACTGTATGTGTGATGCAAAAAATCAGTAAGCCTGCAGACTAGCTCAGTAATTATTTAATTTCTGAAAATGTCATTCACACATAGAAAAAGTCAGACAAGGTAAGGGTTCAGGTATGCTGGGGTCTTTAGCACATTTGTGACTACTCAGAAAAGTTATATTTGTCACTTTGCCACTGTCTGTGATCGTCTGGAATTTGAGGAAGATACAATGTAGAACTTCCATCCTCCTTTTACAAGAACAGAGAACTTTTTCATCTAAAGTAAAATAAATATTCTAGATAGTAGCAACTCTGAACCTTTGAAAGAAGTAACCAGTCAGGAATCAATTGAATTATAAATACATAAATTCATTTAGTAGTTCTTTAGAAACTATTTTTCAGCACATATTTAGGAGGAAGAAACTCTCAATGCTGTATGGTTTGGGAGTATGTGGAAAAACACAAAAAACAAAAACAAAAACCCAAAGCCCCTATTTATTTTCCTGTGGGTGTCATTATAGATGGAGTGATTGGGTATCCCATTAGCAATGGGAGAGAAGCTTCTTGTCTACGCCTCTCATGCAGATAACTACAGTCATCCATTATCAATTCTTTGAAGGGGTTTTTTAAAAGTTCTCATTCCTCTTACTACTTGAGCAAACATCAGTTTTGTATAATGGCATTTCTCTTAACTATCTTAGCTGGTAAGTGAAGAATTCAATGTGAATGAGATATTCTTTCTCTGTACTGGTTTTTCTTTTAGCATAGAAACTAAGGGTATTACAAGTTTCTGTCTCATTCTAGAACTGATTTCCAGAACTATATGTAAATTTTCTTTACTTTGCTTGATGTTGATTTTCTAATTAGTAAATATGAATGAAAAGGCAACAGCATTGCCATTTCCAAGCTTTCACAAATTGTGTTAAACTACTTGGCAGAAACAAAGAAATAATAATCCTGAATGTCATTTAAAATTGAGAGTGTGTCATAGTTTAGGGCTCTGTGTTTCAAGTATTCGAGCTGCTATCTTAACAAGCAAGTCAGCAGAATATTGGTTTGAACCTCATGACTGGATTGCATGATCTAGATTTAGGAAAATATAGTGTTTAGAGGTAATTACATGTAACATCTGTCAAGATAGTAGATGGAGAGCTGGATGTGATAAAATCACTCTCCACGTCATGATGTCAGGAGCTCAGTTGTTGTAACTAACCAGTTGTGAGTTCTGGGCCACAGGTTGGGGGTAATGTATCAGGGAAAATGTGGAGAATGATCTGAAAAGAAGTATGAAATTCTCCTTAGAGAATTTAAAAGTTCTCTTATTCATTAAAACCAATCTTAGACAAAGATGTGTCACAAAGATGTGTCACAAAGGTGATTTTCTCTGAACTTTCATTTCTGAAGTCTGATAACATAATTTGTTTGGTTTGTGTTTTTTAGGGGTTTTTAATTGCTTGGGTACAAAAATTTGCTTCTCAAGTTGAAACTTGGCCTCACTGTAATGAATCTCAGTCAATGAATAAATTTTATTTCTGGAGAGCATTTGAAGAAAGGAGGAAAATCATGGGCTTTTTTGGTTTTATAGCAAAACCCAGGTTCCTTCTTTAATACTTTGATACTTTGCTGAAATTTTGCTGCGTGTAGATTGTAATTTGAATTAGTGGTTTGAATGGGTTGTAAAGCTCCATAGATTGTTTCTAGATTTTTTTGTTTTTTATTCTTATTATTCTTATTCTTATTCTTTTTATTCTTTGCACTCAGTACTTCAGCACAGCTATTGTGTATTTCCTTGTGTTACTGAATACAAGAGTAAAATATGGTCCAGATTTTATTTTATACTCTGTCCCCTGGTTCATGGCTGCCAGACAAGTTAAGCAGTTCTATAGCACAATTACCTGTTCTGTGGAGAGATTACTCCATGAGTTTTTGTACAGTACAGTCCTGTACAACTGCAGTCACACAAGATGTGATTATTTTTTCTTTCTATTTTACTTTCCCTATTCTTGGATAAAAATAGCATTTCATAGGAAATGTTATGAAAGTTCAGATCGAAATTGAAAAAGTGATGATTACCTATAATAATTTAGGCAATATTCATAACAGTCTTTTCAGGAGGTTAAGAACACAGAAGATATATTAGAGCTCAGTTAGGTCTTCTCCTCATCTTTCTCAAAGTATGACTAGGCAACCAAAAATAAAAAGCAGGGGTTTTGTCTACTGTAGGTTTAATTGAGCTTGAATCTTTTGGCCACCTGGGCACACTGCTGGCTCATATCCAGCCAGCTGTCAAACAACACCTCCAAGTCCCTTTTTACTGAGCAGCTTTCCAGCCACTCTTCCCCGAGCCTGTATCAGTGCCTGGGGTTGTTGTGACCCAAATGTAGGACCTGCCACTTGGCCTTATTGAATCTCATCCCATTGGCCTCTGCCCAGCCAGCCAGCCTGTCCAGATCTCTCTGCAGAGCCTTCCTTCCCTCAAGCAGATCAACACTTCCATCTAACTTAGTGTCATCTGCAAAATTCCCTTTAACAAACCCATGCTGACTACTCATGATAACCTTCTTTTCTTCCACATGCTAGAAGATGACATCCAAAATGAACTGTGAAGATGACTGGGTTGTAGTTTCCTGGGTCCTCTTTCTTGCCCTTTTTGAAGACTAGAGTGACATTGAGCATGCAGGTTTCACTGTAGAGGTGCAGAGAGGATCCACCACCAAGCACCTTGGCTTTCTGGTTCTCATCTTGGAAGGCAGCTAAGGAAAATTTGTCACTGCTGTGCTTAAACAGCCTCTATCTTTTATATGGTCTATTTAAGAAAGTATTAATCACAAATAAAGATATCAGAACCCAATAGTAACTTTTCAAAGCTGGATTGCCAACTTGTGTGCTCCTTCTTTTCCTTCTAGCCCCAGAAGTTTTACATAGCTAGAAAACATGACTTTGCTTCAGGGCCCTGAATTCTAGCAAATTGACTTTTTTTCTGGAAGAGCTACAGTTCAGCCCATAAAGCTGAAGTAGGAGTTGAACTGAATTTCCCTATTTCCTTGCAAATACTCTAAACACTAGATTATATGCAAAAGAAGAATGTTTGCACACCTGGTCCTTTAAATAACCAGCTTCATTCCCTGGGATGTGTCAGTACTCCAGACTTTTAATTAACTTAACCAGAATTTTCATGGATTATTACACATGCATTGCACTGGATCTAAAAAAGTAGACTAATTCTAAGTGCAGAGTAAAAATAGGAAGAAAAAAATGAGGACATTCCTGCAGGTATTTCAGTTCTTCATTTGCAATCAAAAAAGGGGGCATTAATGTATAGATAATTCAGGTACAGCTGCCATTCACAGACAATATAAAATAATACTCTGGAAGGTAAAATTCTTCTTGCAAATATTTCTGAAAGGGTGAACCAGATAACCTGCTTGCAAAGTTTAAGTCTGCTAAGAGACTTTATAAGGCCTAGTAGATGCTAGCTTTACTTGATCCCAAATTCGCAATTTGCAAATGCCTATATTTTCAGACACTGCTTTTTTTTGAGAGGAAAATTTACAGCTTCAGTTCGTATATATTAATGAGGAATCATAAAGCTGGGCAGATAGTGAAGATAGTATTTTTGAAAATGTCAGCTCTGCCTTTGGTTATGTTTGTGCCATTTTCTGTTTCATTATGCATGAATCTTGTTTCATCCTTTTGCATGAATATGGTTTTGGCAATTTTGGAAAAGTGAGCTGTAACTGACAGCATTTTTCACATCATGATAATCAGTATAACAGCAAGAAAGCAAACATCCCTGGTAGAGATGTGGTAACTATTTCCTTTTCTCTGTTCTGAGTGAATAGAGCTAATTTTAAATTGAAGGTCATTTCCAAATCGTCCTTTTAGAGGAAAGAAAAGGATTTTTATGTCTTTTCCAGGTCTAAAGCTCCATTTTCTTTTCCCAGAGATGTTCAGAGACTTTTCTGGCCTGTTTCCATCTTTTAATGCTGGATCAACCTTTCTGAACCATTGACATTGTATTATATAACCTATATGACCAATCACACACAATCAATCTGTCAATATAGATTTTCATTACTTTTAGTTATATTTATTTTTGGGAAATTATTGAAAATTATTAACAGGAAAATCAACAGAACAATTTACAGACAGGAAAGCAACTGATATTTTTAACTGCTTTTCTGTATACTAGTGGACTACACTGCTAGAATAGCACTCCATGAAAATCTTTTCATCTTTAATCTCTAATGGCTCTACTGATCGTTTTGTGGTTTCCTTTTTTTTTTTTTCAGTTTTCAGTAACAATTTCAGGATTTATTTTGCCCCTCCCTGCAATGCAAGCTTCAGTGATTTCTACTCAGTATGTTCCAGGGAATATCAGTTATGCATCAGTCTTTGTTTGTCAGTCTCCACTTTATATTCACCTCTAAACTTCAAAGTTAGTTTCGATGCAATACGTGCAAATAGCTAGTGACACACTATTGATGTTCTTATCAGTGCTTTTACTTAGCACGTAGCACACTATTGTCTTATTTGTATGTTAATTAGAAAAAGCAACAAGCTCCAGTTTAACAAACAGTATATAAAACCTCCTTTGAAATCCAAGTCATATATATCTTTATATGACCAATGAATTAAACATAGTACACATCTGATAAGGAGAGAGAGCATTTTTTTGTATTACATATGGTGACAGTTAATAGTATATTAAATTACTATAGGTTGAAAATGAGATTTTAATTTTATTAGACCCAATACAGACCTTATTCAAAACCAGTATTTGAGGATTTTGTTATCCGAGATTGATATTACTAGGTACAGCTTAACACTTCATTAGTACTCTTTAAATGTGTATTTCACCATAAATTTACAAATTCAGAAAAAATCATGCTTCATGCATGACTGTTGGACAGTATGTGTCATGTCTGAAGGACAAATAATTCTTGTGTTGCTCTGTGGCAGTCATTTGATCAATTTAGCAAGAATTCACATCATCATAATGATCATGTAAGTGTGTGTTTTATAATGAGATGTACAGTTGCGGTATGAACATCACTCTCCCTGCTGTGTGGAACTGACATTACTCGAGAGATGTCCCTCACAGTAATTCCACCAGATAATTGAAGTCATATTTACTTCCAATTAATGAATCTTTAGTCCAGACAAATGGTTATCATACAATCCCTGTATGGCCAAATGATTCATTACCTTAAACAGTAAGCTATCAACTGAAATTGTATTAGTCTTGATAAAGAGGATTCCACTGTTTATTTTGAGTTGACAAAAGCATGGATATTTAGTTATTTCTCTGCAGTACCTATTGAATGCAGTTCAACACTATGCAATCTTGTGAATTTCTGAGAAGACTTCCTTTTCCTGGAATTTTTCTCACAGGTACAATAATGATGTGGACCTACACACATATAGTATAAGACAAATAATCTTCTTTGTTAGTATAAGACAAATCATATTCTTCATATCTTTCTGAAGGAAATCCATCACCTAAAAAGCAGGTGTCTTTCTTTTTGATACCTCAGAGAAGAATTATTTTTTCCATATGGAACACTAGCAAGTGATGTTACCTTCTTTCACAATACCTTGAGAGTACAAAGAGCAGAAAATAGGTTAAATAATACAGTAGGTCTTTTGCATTATTAATACATTTGAAACTCTCTGCATTTGGAAACTGTCTGACTTGGGAAATGAATGCATTGTTACTAGGAATTGTCCACATGAACTAGACAGTAGGGGCATCCTGAGCTCTTTTCAAGCTGCTGGCTTCTGTGCTTCATTTTTGAAGATGTTTTTCATAAATTCACTTCAAAATAATGATTGAAAACTCTAGGAACTAGGCATTAGGTAAGTAAAAGTTTCTAAAATCGTGAGATAAGTGATATTAACAATAACGTTATTTCCAGTTTTTCCTACTAAAACTTCATTTTCCTTGTAATGTCCTTTGTCTAAACCTTCTTTAACATTTCATTTTGTTGTAGTCCATATCCAGAAAACTAAGCCATTTTGTATATCTCTTTTTTGAGGAAGAGAGGAAGGGAGGAAGATGGCATGGTATACCTCTTCTTTTGTAAGCATAAATGTATGGCAGATGAGATTTTCCAGTGTAAATGTAGTAGATTTAGTACCTAATTATAGTCCTTGAAATTTAGGATAAGACTGCTTGCAACTTATTTTTCCATATATCTCGAGAGACTTCATTTTCTCTAGTTTTTGCTTGTTTTCAAAGGATTACCTTTGGTAGCTCCTCTGACACAATTCTCATTTTATTCATTCTGTAGGAAAGCCTTTTATAACAAATTTTTATAAAAATGCATGAAAAAATCTTTCTCTTCTGTTTTATATTTATGTGTTCTTGAACTTATTAAAAATAGACCTCTCACAAAAGAAAGTGAGAAAAACAGACATGTAAATCTTTGCTCTGGTACTCTTCATTACATTTAATTTCAGAAAGTTTGGCTTAACATGGAAGAGCACATGAAACCATGATCACATTTTGCAAGGGAGGAAGATACCATGCACTTGATTTTTGCTTTAGTAATTATACTCTGAATAATGAAAATATATATGAGCAAACTGCTTCTCAATAAGCAACTGTTTAATTTTGGATCATTCTTGAAGTTGATTTGTATTACAATAACTCTCAGGAGTACAAATTGAGAGATTTGCTGGGAACTACAAACTTATATCATTGTGTAGAATGACAG
>VZRW01012949.1:83982-110127 GCA_013398125.1 Aegotheles bennettii | reverse complement strand
GAAGTGGGGGGGAGGGAGGGAGAGGGAGCTGTTAGTTAGGCAGCAGTTGACACTGTTTTTCAATCTGTAGGTCAAATGCAACGCTTCTGTAACACACAACGTGCATCACACTGGCTATTAGCCAGGTATCACAACAATACTTGGGCTTTTCCATCACCCCCGTGAATTGCACTCTTTTGTGCAATTCAGTTCTCTACCATAATAGGTGGAGGGAGAAAATACTGTGTGCCCCTTCCTCAGTATTATGTGCTCAGCTGTACATTGTTCTGGTTTTAACTTATAGATGCACAGTGACCTATACAAAGGTTACTGCTTTCTGTGCTGTGGGGAGTGGAAGGGAGGGGGAAGTGTGTGATGTGGAGAATTTTTTTTCTGAGTAAAATATACCCCAACGCAGCATCAACAGGCACTCAGGCTTTTAGTAGATTCATCCAAAGTCTCCTGATGACCTGAATGGGCATCAGATCCCCCTTTACTAGTACATTTTTTTTTCTTAAATGTATACTTTTTAGTTAATAAGTTTGAGGTGAACTTTTGTCTGCTTGTGTATTGGAAGAGTTGGTTTCCTGAACTGTGGAATTATGCAGGAATAATTTTGCAATTTGTTGTCCCCCAAATTTTGTGATCTCTTCTCAGCCCTAAAGGCTGAATTGTGTTGATTTGTTGTGCTTCTTTTGTGTCCCTGTTTAAGAAAGAAAACCCTGAGTAAGCCTAACCCACTGCACTGAAACCTTTTGACTGAAACTGTTAAACTGTCCCATCTCACTGGTCAGAGTTAAATCCCTGGGATGGTGTTATCAGGGCGCAGAGGTGCTGTGCCTGTTTCTCACTGGAGATTTTGGGGACTGGTTGACCAGAGGATCCTAAAGCTTGAAGGTTGTTTGATGTCGTGTTGTGGAGGCTTTCACCTTCAGATTAGCTGGCTCGTGCTGCCCTAGCTGTGTCTGGGGGGAAAATGGCATAGACTGGGCCTGGTGTCTGTCTTTTTTTAAACTTAACATTTAATTATACCTTGGTTTGGCTGAGGTATATCTGTAACTGCTGATTCTTACATCAGCATTCTTACGTGGGTGTTCCTCTGTCCCCATGCATCGGGCAGAGAAAGCATTTCATTCTGTTTCACTTCTCAGCCACATGCAAGCTGTAGCAAAGAGCAATAAAATTAGGAAAGCTTTTCTGAAATCCTTATCTGTGACAAGAAGAAGAGAGGGGAAAAGAAGAGAGGTTGAGCAGGGCAGTGGTGGGATGTTGGTGTGGGTTTCCTGAATTAAATAGCCAGAGAAAAGCAAAAAAAGTACCAGATGGTATGGCCTGGGAGTGAGGAGAGTGTCTCCTCAATGATTGCCTTGGTTAAGGGAGGGAAGGGACCTCAGCACCTCTCAGTTAGCACAGAGGAGGATAGGGTGTGCTTGTCTCTCCCTTGTTTGAGCAGAATATGAGGAAAATGGTTAAGGGTTGTGCTGCTTTGTTTTTGCTTAATCCTTAGAACCAGAAAATAACAAGTTCTCATTCAGGATTAAAATGGCTTTGTGCAAGTTTTTAATACTCCTTGTGGCTAAAACTTGCTGTGGTGGTGGCCAGAGAAGGGCCCGATGTGATTCTTTGTAAAAACACTCCTGGGTGGAATCCTCTGTAGGAGGTGGTCCTTACAGCTCCTTTAGTAAATCTGTTTATGGTGGCAAGGCCTATTCCATGTGCTGGCAGAGCCTATAGGTTCTTTGCCAAATGTTGCTGTCTGTCTTACCTATCCCAATTCCCTTACTTTAGGAAAGCAAGTTCTCACTGCATTGATTCCACTTCTTTTATTCTCTCAAAAACTTACACCTCTATTATTATTATTTGTATAATAAGAATCCTTGTGCAGTAAAGGCAAGGCTTTTGCAGAGGCAACATGTTTATTAAACGAGCTGATTCAACTAGGGAGAAGAACAGGCAAAACTTCTTGGGCTGAAAATCCCATGCCTGAGCTCACTAGAATCAGTAAAACTTGTACTTCAGTTGTGTTTCACTGATTGGCCTTGATTTCACAGATGTGATGTGAAAAATTGCTGTTGCCTTTCCTATTTCTTCTCTTATTAGAGCTCAGAGTCAAATATTTGCCAGCTGACAATTTTGTGCATTAAACAAAGGCTGGTATCGATAGGTCAGCATTTCCTGCGAGTTCTTGGTCTAAGGCATTGAAGGTTTTGAAGAGGGGAAAACTATTATGGTTCTTCTAATCCATACAAATGAAACCCACATGTCCTGTTAATGGAAAAACTCAGTGGAAGGAAACATTGCATATCCTAAAGCTAAATAAAAATCTTTCATATGGGGAAGCGCTGATATTGTACTTGGCCATTTTACTTGTTGCTTATTAATTTATGCTGTCAGAACACTGAAAATAGGAGGAAGAAAATGTTAGTGAGCACTTTAACACGGCCAGTGAATTTAAGTAAAGATTAAAGCTTCCATAATGTTGAGGCATGTTAAATAATTCCCTGAAGAGAACGATCTCTCCTGAATTTTGACATGCATTGAAGGCAGATGAGCTTTTCTTTCTTCTTTATAGCACGACAACTCATTCCATCATTCATTGCCATGGCAGTAAAAATACAAGCCACATCTTGTACCTTTGGACATCAGTTGTGTTGGTCATCTTTGGAAAGCAGCTTCTGGGGCTGTTTCCAGTGGAAACAGATGGGCAAAGGCTCGGTAGTGTTTTGCAGAGATCCGAAGTTGGGATGTGTGTAAGTTGGGAGACTTAAATCACCTACAGTGCTGCTCTCTTTCCAGTTTTCTGTTTGCTGTAGTGTAACAGTTAAAGTAAAAATGGTGGAAGGAAATAGTCTGCAGTGCTTTCACCTCTAGGTGCAGAGAAGCCTACTGGAAGGTGCTCACTGCCAGAGTGTCACTGACGCTTGAGGAGCTCCTTCTCCAATCCACACCATTAGCCGTGCTCTGCCTGCTCCTGCACAAACACTTGAATTTCCCTGGCCTTCTTTTATGGCCAAGACTGCGTTGTTTCAGTATTATCAAAAATGAAGGGAGTAGAAACCCACAACTTTCTTTAATGTAGTCATAAACTCTGTCAGTGTAGTTATATCTAAAAGGGTTAAAAAAAATAAATACGTATATGTAGTCTCTGCTGTCTCTGATCTGGAATGCCTGATAGGGATGTGGTGGTGTGGCCATGTCCTAGGGTGGAATCTGGTCTGTCCATCCATCCATCCATCCATCCATCTCTGGCCGTTAAAATGCACTCACCCTATGTCTGTTTAGGATCAAAGATCAAGTATAATAATGAGACAGCCCCTGGGTGGCTGATTCCGCTGGAGTAGCTGTATTTCTCTGTTGGTTATTTCATTAGGGTTGTGTCTTTGGCTACTTCACAGGTTTCTTGGCAGAAGCACCAGTTGGCCTACACAATAGGGACTTTAACTCTTTAACAAGAGGTTGCTAAAAGCCCCCTTATGGCCTGCACTTGGCAAGTCCAACTCCCAGTAAGCTTGTTCAATTTCTTTGTTTGCAAATAGTCCTGCTGCTAACAGTCCTGATAGTTTGCCTACCCGATGACTGTAAGAGAAAATGGTGTTTAGATGAAGGGACTCATCAGAAAGGGAATGGGGAAAAAAAGTGTGCTTTTCAGGTGAGACTTTGGGATCTCCATCTAAGCAAGTGGAAAAGTGAAAACCAAGCTCCTGAAACTGGAAATACTGGTATCCTGGAAAGCTGTCTCATCTCCTCAAGTGACTTTGCCTTAAATGCAACAGGCAGGAACTCCCGTAGTGCAACAGTCTCTTTGGAGAAGGAGGGAGAGTTATGAGGATGTTTGATCTAATCAGAAATACCAAACCATAATGTGCTAATGGCCAATGGGTTTGGGCTGACAGAGGCTCCCTAGTATCTTGATAAACCAGGTACACCTTGGTCCTTTCACTGTTCTCTGAGAAGTGCATTGTCCCCAGCAAGTGTGTGTTCCTAATTAGGTGGTGGGAAATTTAGATACTGTGGGTTTTCTGTTAAACCTTTCTGGTGGGAGAAGAAGAGCTTTTCCCCCTAGTTGTGATCTGCTCAGCATCCCCTTATTCCCTTATGGGCTGTGTTTGTCTTGCCCTCCTTCCACAAGTCACATGTACTGTGCTGCAGAGCAGATAAGAAGTTCCTCAATAGGTGCTCCACCAAAAGCTGTTGCTGAAACCTTGGTTTTTCGTTTGACTCAACCCCATAGGCGTTTAGGTACAAGTGAAGGGGGTTCTCAAGGTCAGGCTGGTCCCCAGCAGCCCTGGGGAAGGGGGAGATGACTCCTGCCGCCTCCTCACTGTGCTGGCAACTCTGCTGGTGCGTGGGTGAGTCTCAGTCTCATCTTTGTTCCATCACCAGTAAGTACTGCTGGTCCAGTCACTGGCAGGAGAGGGTGCAGTCTCACTACACCTATGTCAGGAGAATGAAGCTGACTTGTAGATGCTGACACTTCAGCTTATCCTCTGTTTTTTAAATCCACCCTAGAGAAAAAGGAAGAGAGTAGTCCTCAATTTGGAGACTTTAGTATCCATATCTTGGGCATCTCAGCAGGAGCATAGGTGTTGGTTTGGTGCCATACCCTTCTTAACCTCTGGGCTGCTCACCTAAGGGAGACCGTTTTTAAGCCTGTGTGGCTCAGTAGTTATCTTTCCCCTGGTTTGTTTGCTCATCCTGTGAGTGGTGCAGAGACTGCTGGTGGTGAGCAGAGCTCCTGCTCCACCTTATTCCAAGGCTTCAGACCTTTCTCATTATTCGAATAGTACCAAGAGCATCCTTCTCAAACCTGAAGGCAGTAGTAAACAAGCAGGTCTTGGTGCAGCCAAAGCCTGTGGCTTCCTTCCCTGCCTGGCACATGCAGTGTTTGTATGTGGAGGTAATGGCTGTCTCATGTACTGACAAATGTATTAATGACTGGACGGGAATTAATACTAGGTAGAGTGAGTGCTTTGTTGTTCATAGCTGGTTCCTGCTGCTTAATGAGTTGCTCTTAAAACTCTTGTTTTCAGCCCTAGTTAGGTCTGTGACTTGGCCAAGTGAAGGCTTAGAGCTCCCTGTGATTAGTCATTATAATTAGCTCGGAAATCTTTGCCTCTGTGATCAAGGTGCACTGTATAATGCGGCTTATAGTGGGCTCTCGTCCTGTCACACACCTTCACAGTGGTGTAAATGACAATGCTTGGTCATCCGTGTGTATTTTTTTAACTGTGTTGTAACCTTAATACACATTTTTTTAATATGTGCCAGGCAGGTCAGTCTGAAGTAACTGGCTCCTCAGAAACTTGTGGTTGGTGCTTGTCTCCACTTCCCTCAGGTATAACAATTTCTGGTCATGGCCAAGGCTTGCCTTACCTGTTTCAAGTGTAAGGTAAGATTGAGACATGGTGACTAGTGGCTGATTGAGTCTAGAGACCAAGTCAAAAAGAAAACTTTGGGGTAGTTAGAAAGAGCACGCTCCCTTCCTAGGAAGTCTGTAGCTCTTTCTGCACTGGGTGACCTTGTCTTTTGAGGCTTGGACTTGACGGTATAACCAGATGAGCAATCCCACGTTCTTAAGTGTTGAAACTTGAAAGAACAGTTGGAAATTCTGTTCTTGAAAATACAAAGTTGATTTGTAAACTAAACTTGGTCTTAAAAAATGCTTATGGAAGGAAACTTAAGACTATGTATCTCTTTCTTTAAACTTTGCAAGCTTATAGTTTATAGTTCCGTATGAAGTTTTGACTTCTTTGTGCTTTTTGAAAGCGCAAGAGGATGTGCTCAGCCTTAGTGAAGGCAGTGAAAGTTTCTCCAGCATATTCTAGAATTGGGCTGCTTTTGTGCTCCTCTCCCCGTTTGTTTTGAAATGCAACAGACTGTGATGTGTCTGCCTTTAAGTATTGTAGGTCAAAATCAATACATTTGCATCACTTCTCATGTAAGATTTTGAGACTGAACAAGTGTGTTTAGCCAACCTTCCCAAGTATCTTCAGAGATTCAGCTCTGTGCAGCAGCTTGCCCTTTGAACTTCATAAAGGAAGTATTGGTAAATGTTGCGTCTCTGGGGGGAGGAGGCTGCAGCAGTGTGATAAAACTGCAAAAATCCCCTCTTGGGAGGAAATTTTAGTCTATGTTTCCCCCTTTGGCCCCATCCTTCTATCGTGCAGGTACCTCTAGGGGACATCAGCAGGGTCTCGTGTGTACTCTGCATGTGTGTGTGTAACTAGGTATATCTCTAGAAAAATAATCTCCTCCCCCATTAGGGGCAGGAAAGTAAGTTTGAGTTTTTGTCCTTAAAGTTATTTCATCTTCCTTGACACCTCCCTTATCTCTGTGCTCTTAACCTGGATGCATTTCACAAATAACAATCTGAGAGAGCCTACGGCTTGTTTCTGTAGCGTAGCTGTCTAATTAGAGGAGTCTAACCACGTGGCTGTCCGCAGCTTTTCATTTCTGCTGTCTGTAGGTATCTGTGATAGCCCATCATGATAGCACAGGCACAGACTTTTAGATGACCAGATGTCTTATCGGGTTGGGGTTTAGTTCATGTAGAGACTTTGATTTGAAAGTTGGGTATTGGAAATAATTATTAGAGTACATGACCTTGAATTGGTGTCCTTCTAGACTTGGTAACTGTAGTATGAAAGCACAACGTAACATGTGTAGTCATAGTTGTGGCTTCTGGGTTCAGAAATCCCTAAGGAATAGGTATAAACAGGGCTTGCGTGCAGGGGCACGATGCCTGCCCTTCACCTCTTAACTGTTCCCTGGTGGGAGTCACTGGAGAGGGCACAGAGCTTCCACAGGGGGCTCGGGGGCGCATAAAGGCTAAGAAAAACCTCTCCCTAGTAGGAAATGGTCTCCCCTCTCGAGGAACTGGAGCAGCAGGACTGGGAAAGTCTGGCTTACATAAGAGCATTGCTTTTGAAGCAACTCTTTACTTGCAGCTTGCCTTGAAATAAAGGTTTGTTTTTTGTTGTTTTTTTCTTTTTTACTCTTCCCTCTGACTTCTTTGGCCCTCTTTGAGGGTCTGGACTTACCCCTCTGTTCTCGTCAATAGCATCGGTTTGAGTCTTGGCCACGTGTGCGTAGGGGCGGGGGGAGGATTCTTCACCTCCTCCCCACTTGGTACTGAGAACTAGCTGCCCTGTGTAGCAGGCACCGTTGGCTGCTGTGTAGTTCTGCATTTAGGTTGCTAACAGCTGTGTGAGAAGCCAATAGTGCTGCATCTTTAATCCAAGCACTTTTTGCGCTAAGCAGTGCAAATGATTTGTAGATCCCGGAGTGCTCATCTGCTCCCCCAGCTGACATCCCTCCATCCCTACGTGGGGGCTGCTCGGGGTGCTTTTGAGGTTAGTAGAGGGGCTGTGAAGGCAGGTGTACCAGGTGTAGTGCTTGGACTTTCTTGGTGGTGTTTTCTGCCTGGGAATCTTAGAGATGTCCCTCCTGGGACCCTTGGGCTGGTTTGTGCAGCTGCCACTGCGCTGTTCGTGACAGTAGCCATGGGAACACAAGTAGGATGATACAAGTTTAAAACTCCAACTTGTTGCTAGGCAGACCCAGCTCAATGTCTGGATTAAGTAGTCTTAACAACAACAAAAAAGCCCTGTTCTGATACCCTACCTCTTCCACGGGGGAAGACAACTTGGCTTGCCCCAAATTCTGCAGCCTTTGTCTTTAGGCTGGCGGAATGAAACCAGCCCCGAACGGGTCCCCAGACACCAGCCAGCACTGGGGGAAACCCCTCTTGTGCATCTGAATAATGAGTACGTGGTGTCTGGGTGAGCCAGAGTTTCAGCAGGCAGGTTTTGACACAACCTTTTCTTACAAAGTGCTGTGGAGTAAAGCCACCTGCCACCCAGTGCAAACCCATCGTGCTGCTCGTGTACTCTAAAAGTTGTAACCTGCATTCAAATAGATACTGCTAAAGTGACGGACACTCGGAACAGAGGTCGCGGGCTTAAAATGCCACGAGATCGCTTCTAAACTCTGGCTGTAAAAACTTAAAATTATGACTAAGGCAAGTTAAACATCTTCCGAACTTACAATACTTTTGCACACTGTTAGTGTAGATGCTGGTATGTGCTGGATGAGCTGGCGTAGACCTTTTAACTTGGGCTATCTCCTGTTGATAAGTTGCTTTGTCCCAAGTTCATGTTTTGGCACTTCTTGCTCAAGAAATGAGGGCAGCCAGTTCCCTCAGTTCCCTCGTGTTATTTTTGTTGTCGATGCCTGACAAAGGATGTATGGCAAATTGTAGGGGCCTGAAGGAAACTGGAGACCCAGAGGCTAAGGGAGAGATGGGCCTCGTGTGCTTCTTGAGAGCTGAGCTCCAGCACGCCTTTGTCTCTGCAGCTGTTGGCTTCCCGGATCACAGCAGTAATTGGTTGTGCTCTGGCCACTGGTTTAAATGGATCTTTTTTATTTTATAAACATTTGCTTTGCAGTAGCTGTCATTCCTGTTGGAATAAGGCCATTTATAGAGATGCTCCCAATTACCACCTGCTCTTTTTCTTTCTTAGCAAAGTACACTCTTACCTAATTTAACCTCCCACAGAAACTGCTTTGAAGTCGTTTTCTCTCTGCATCTTGGCTCTCACTGCTATCCCTTTCCCCTCTGACCACCCTGACAAACTGCAGTTGTCCTTGCTTGTCCTTCCAGAAATTACCTACTTCTGGGGGGAATACTACTCGCTTGGTTTGTCCCCAATAGTTTCGTAGTCAACCCTTAGAAGAGAAGATCACTTTCTTTTAATATGCCTCGGCCCTTTTTTTTTGTTTTCCTAAGTTGCTCTTTGTGGTTCTCCCACTTCCATTATAATGTGTGTACAGCATCTAGATACTATCTGTCCATCCTCTTGCTAACCCAGTCCTGCTAGGATTTCTGTGCTCTTCTCTGTGCTCCTGAGCCCTCTTTCCACCTGCTTGGCCGCTCCAGGAGACCCCTTCCCTGTGCCTGAGCTACATTGTAGTTGTTATCCCAAGTTCCCCCTGGGGCTGGAAAAAAAGTGGTCGTGATTTTTACTTTGTTATAATTTGCTCTAAAAGAGGGGAAAGTGTAGCAGAACTCTGCCCCTTAACCTATTTTACAAGGTGCGTGCTGCTCTGTTCATGGTGTCTGCTTGCTTTTCAAGCATTAAATAGCAGTGATGCTTTTGCCTTTTCAGACTCCCTTCTCAAGGCTTTTTTGCATTGCTGAAGAATTTCTGCCTCGGCTTCTCCTGTGGAAGCCTCAAGGCGCTCCTTGCTCTGGTTGGAACAAATGCTCCCCCACCCCCCTCCTTTTTAGCCTGGTGGAGCATCCCTCTCCGTGGCCGGGAGTGTCACGCTTCTCCTGAGCTGCTGTTGCTGTGAGCAAACAGGTGTGTGAGAAAGGTGAGAAAGCTGATCTCCTGCAGCCAGGGCTGCCCTGGGGATGGCTGAACGCTGGGCTGGAGCTTCCAGCCTGCCCCTGCCTGCTGGGCACTGAGGCTGAGTTGCCCTGGGTAGCTCTGAGGGTTATTCTATGAGTTTGGAGTGGAGGGAGGGAAAGTCTCCTCTCCTGGTGAGTGAATAAAACAAACCTGGGGGGTTGCTGGCTGGCTCAAGCAGCGAGTTGTGATGCAGTGAGGATGGGCTGCTGCTCTGAAATGCTTTTCCTCTTCTCTTTTTGCCTCAACTCAGCCTCGGGCTCATCATTCGTGGTGCTGAGGGGAGCTGGGAGGCTACAGCTGGATCTCATCTGAAGTTCTCATTGCTTCTCTTCTGCTGGTCGGCTTTGTACGAGTATTGAATAACTTGGGGGAGAAGCTTGTTGGTGGGAACTTGGTGGCAGAGGGAAGATTTTTCAGAGCTATCCTCTGGCTTTCAGCCCAAGATCTGAGTTGCTTGGCAAATTGTTTCCTCCTGTGCATACTGGCTCTGAGAAGCGGGTGTGCTCTCTGGGAAACTGCTGCATTGTGCTCTAGCTCATTCCGTATTTTGGGTACGTTTTTAGTCCTTCATTTGGTTCTTAAGATGGTCCCAGTTGTCATCCATGTTGTGTGTCATTTCCCACTGCCTTTTCCTCTTCCCCATCCCCAATTTGCTTGGGAGTGTGAGTGCATGGAATCAGTTTCTTCAGTTTCATTTTTGGGGCAGTTTCAGGTGAAACAGCAAGCTGTCCTCCACACGCAGGTCAGATGCTGTTCTTGTGGTGAAAATTGGCCAGGGTCTAGGGGTATATTTGTGGATTTGAGTGAAAAATTGCTTTTTCTACTGGAGCCGAAGCAAAGGTGGTGGAGCTGAGAGGTACTGCATTCTGCTCTGGTGCAGCTAGTTACTGAGGAACATCTGGGTCCTGGCCCAGGAACAGAGATGAGCAGCACTCGTTTTGTCTGACAACTGAAGACTGGCTGCTGCTGGTTTGAAAGGATGGGTGTATGTGGAGAGGAGGTTTATAAATGTTTAAGCTGTTCAAAGCATGTGTGAGAGTAGTTACATTAGGCAAATTGATGTCTTTTGTTGTACTCATCTTGCAGAAGTTATTTTGGAGGATGGGGGAGCAATAAAGACAGAACTTTGTAAATGCCTAATGAGAATATTTTTAGAGGTCATAAAAACAAGTAAATGAGGTGTCGGGGGAATTGGACTTGGAAGCAGTCCTCATGGCTCTGAAACTTGCTGGGAAGGGGCTGTTTTCATGGCCTCTTACCTGAGCCTTTGCAAACAGGCTCTGGGGGCAGACACTGGTCTTCTCAAAACCAACCATCTCCAGCTCAGTTCGGTGGAATGCTGCCCTGTCTGGTTATCGCTCGCTCGGCAGCAGCAGCGGCGTTGCCCAGAGCAATACCTCCTGAGCAGCAGTGTGTCCTTTTGTTTCAGCTCAAGAGAAGGAAACTACTGGGTGCAGTAACGTTGCTTGCAGAATGATTTCAGAGTCTGCTGAGAGAGGGGGTGGGAGGAGACACGATGGGGTCTCTGAAAGAGGTGGGTAGAAGAAACCTTTCCAGTGACTATATAGTGCCTATGTAAATAAAGGCAGCGGATTTAATTCATGCTGCCAGAGCTGGGACAAAGCTTGGAGCAGGTGCACACCCAGAGCTTGCTTAAGTTGGATATGTGCCTGCTGAAATGTTTATCAAACATGAGAATAAAAGGAAAAGGGCTGTATTTAACTTTTTTTTTGATGATGATGCATTTTAAAAATAACTTGCTTTTCTAAAGTGAGCAGCAGTTACAACCAGGGTTTGAAGAATTGACTTGGTGCTTGCAAGCCACGGTGGGAAACACCTGTGCCAGCAATACACCCTGCAGCAGGAAGGGATAAAATGGTTGGGTGCTGCTCGCTGACTGTGGTGTTTGCTGGCTCTTGCAGTGAGGTTCTCCTTGTGTGCTAGGATTGCCTTCACACTCTTGCTGCTATTGGGTTCTTTCTCTTTCATCGCTAGCCATAATTTGGCTTGATACCTGCATTTCACTGCTGTTCAAGTGATTTTGAGCCTCTAGAGTAGGAAAGAATGCATCTAGTTAGCGTTAGCTGAGTTTTACCCCCGTAAAACTATGGCATGCAGTTGAGGCATTGAAGCTGCCTTCAGACTAAGGAAGACACTACTGCACTAATGTGCTAATTTTATACTCGCGCTTGGCAGGTTGCCTTTGTAATCAAAGGGCTGGAAATTTTTCAGTTTGAACAAAATGTTCTAAGTGGCTGTTCTCTAGGTGGAAATGGATTTGATATGGGATGCTGCCTT
Organism: Aegotheles bennettii; assembly: GCA_013398125.1. Lineage (NCBI taxonomy): Eukaryota > Metazoa > Chordata > Aves > Caprimulgiformes > Aegothelidae > Aegotheles > Aegotheles bennettii. Next base: position 98,437 of record VZRW01012949.1, on the reverse strand, counting down.
CAAAAGAAATCCATCTTTCCATATCTTCCTGGGCATAATCATGCTAACCAAAAATCTCTTTTCTGACTAAGTGAAGCTGTAGTCAAGGTGTGGGCAAGGCTTACCTGGGAAGTTTCCTTAGCAGGGGTGTATCTTATCCATTGCTGCATCTGATGGGAATGGAGAAGGGGGGATGTTTTCGGAAAGTACCTGGAATTTTTAGGAAAGACAGTTGTAATGAATTTCAACAGAACCGTTCTACGATGTGTCATTTTCTCTCTGTTCGGTTAGTACCTATTGTGCAGGCTTGGTAGAGATCATGTTCAAAATACAAAGCTTTCTTCTAAGCAAGTTTGGAAGAGAATGTCCTGGTGAGTTGTGTAGTACCTGGTACATGGGGAGTATGCAGCAGGGAGTAAGTATCTGCTTCTCATCAATACTGTAAATGTAATTAGAAATATCTTTTGATGCCCTTGGGTTTTTTGCCCTTTGTTTTAGGGAATCAGTGAGCATTGACTAGAGAACTTATGCATCCTGACTTTACTTTTTCCAATGAAAATGTCCATGAGAGCAGAGCAGTCAATCATATATTTTTAAACTGGTTTGAAATGAAACGTTAACTCACAAGCCACGTTATGTTACTAGAAAGCTTAAATCAAATAGCAGAATTGCTTCCAGGCTGTATGAAACTTGTGTCTTTCTGTTGCCTTTGATTTTTTTTTTATTTTTTTTAAAAATAGCTTCCAGTGTTCTTGAATCTGTGTAGAATTTTAAATATGCTCTTTTTTAATGAGCTTAAAATTTCAACTTCTGTAATACTATAATGAGAGCTGGCTGCTAAACTTTGTTGCTTTGAGTTTAAGATGAAACAAAACTCTGTGTGCCATATGTTAAAAGGACAAGCCGACTTGACAAGAATGTGTTTTATCTTCTGCATTTTGGCAAGACTCTGTAGTCATGGAGGGCGACTGTAAGGAGAGAGAGAGCTTGGTAAAGATGCAAGAATGATGTGAGCAGGACTTGCGAGGTCAGCAGAGCTGGAAGCTAACTGTCCTAGATGGGAGGGAGGAATAGTAGGAAAACCGTCCAAGAAGGACTAACAAGTGATAATGGGGAAAATCTTAATTAAAAAAAGATAATCTCATGCTGTCAGTGTCCTCTTCTAAAGATATTTGGCTATAATTTGTTGTTTTGTCATTTGATAGATTAAACATACAGTTGGCAGTTCAGGTGAGTGCAAATCTACCCTTCCTACGTGTTGGAGAATATGGTCTTGACATGCATCCATGACAGTATTTTACTAGCCAAAGGCTGCTGTATCTGGAGACCTGACACATCCACACTGAGCTGCCTGTGGCAGCTGTTCTTGTCTGTGTTAGGGGCTTACGTACATGCTTGGGTACTGCTTTGGCAACCTGGGCAAATATGCTGCTTGCTTGGTGATGGGAGAGCCAGACCAGGCCTGTCCTTCCTTCCTCTCCTCCGAGGGAAGGAGAGCTGTGGCTTTCTCTGTTCAGTGCCCTCTGCCAGCCCCGCAGCTGCTCAGGCCATTCAACTGAAATTCTTCTTTGCTGTGACTTTTGTTCTACCTTACCCAAAAGCAGTTTTCTCAGAAGTTGAGGATTTACATAGCAGGGGTGCAAGTTGTGTTTGGCACCTGCTGTTGTTGCTCTGTCACTTGTGATTCCTGTGACCATCAGCAAAGTGTGGTGTCCCCACAGCGTACTGTTTGCTTAGCCCCGCTGTGCTGGGCTTGGTGAAGCTTGGCCACCTTGGAGCTAACAACTTGCTTGCCATGACCTGCGATAAATATGCAGGGGGAATTGCAAGTAAGCATTTCAGCCATCCTGTCAGTATATTTTACTCTCCTGTTGGCTGTCCTGCCTGTCCTTTGGAGCCAGGCAGCATCCCTGCATGAGGACCTCGTGTGTGATTACCTTCTGCTGGACTGTAGTAGGCTGCTGGAAGTGCGAGTGAGCCAAAGGAACTGCTGGCTCTGGGGAGCGTGCCCGAGCCAGATGCTGTGAGAGCCAAACACTGTAAGTCACTATGCAGGTTGGCTCTTGGCACAATATTCAGCTGAGTAAAATTGCAGGACGTGCTTTGCAGGGTCTAGAGTCCAAATTCACCTCTGAGTGGATCATCTCAAGTCTTGCTACTTTTGTTCAGACTGGAGTTTTACAGTACAGGTCTCATTCCTCCATCTCTGTTTTACTCCGTGTACGTTTGTGCCTAAATATTTGTTTGGGTTAAGGAGCCCTTACGGCTTTCTCTCTTCCTACCTCTAACCCCCCTTCTTTCCAAGGCTTCTTGTTTCATCCCTGAGCTGTACAAAGCACTATATCTCTTTCAGAGGTGGAAATACTGTTACTGTCTGCATTCCCAGGCCCCTGTGAGCCTGGAACAGACCTTGCCTCACTCAGATCTCTTGGGTCATGCCAATTCCTGTTCCTTGTGCCATGCAACAGCTCAACCTCCCCTCTCTGAAAAACAAGTGTGCGCTGTTGCTGTGCCGTGCGCTCGGGGCAGGACCCCTCTCTGCTGTTGGAGCATCCTTGCTGCAGCAGGTGGTTACTCTGGCGCAGCGTTTGGCCAGGCGTGCCCAGGACCCTGGTCAGTAGGAGCTGGTGCTTTCTGCTGATGCTGCTATTAAATGAACACGAGATCCCTGTCGTACTTGGATCACAGTGCAGTTACACCCTGTTGTTTCACAGATGCATCCATGTCACACAACTGTAGGGTGACAAAGATCTGCTTGTCAAAGCAGATGTTTAAGTGGCTATTGAACTTGCATTGTGGTGAACTATATCCATGCAACTACAACTGAGTGGAGTAGAAGCATGGGCTAGCACTGAGGGAGGTGGTGGGAATGCTGCCTCCAAATAGCCGTAAATAAATAGCCTTTGGTTGTGGCCAAGCACAGCTAGAGCGTTAGTGAAGTGAGTGAGGGAATGAAGTAATGATCGTGGACAAACCCTGGAATGAGTTGGATGGGGGAAGCTGTCAGCGCACCAAAAATGGTCCTTATGTGTAGATGTCTGACTAATTGGCAGTGATGAGGGAAAGAACACATAGGACACTTGGATTTGATGCCTCTGAAGGGCTGTCTAGGACATATCTGACCGCTGGAGGTGGCTTGTCAAGCTGGCTGATAGGTTCCTTCCAGGGTTTAGATGTGTAGTTACTAAAGAAGGTGGACAGTGGCAGGTGAAGAAAAATAACTTGTTTCCCTCCTTCAGTCATTTGAACTGTGAAAGCACAGCTTGTGTTGGGACTGAAGAAAATGAATGCTATCATCTGCAGCGTTCATGGCTCTTGGTGTACTTACTTCCCTCCGCGTAGAGGAGCTTGGGACATTTGTGAGCCACTGGGAAAATAGCCACTGTTCCTGTTTTGGGCAGGACTTTCAGTGCACAGTTAATCCAGGTACTAAGCTGAGGAACTAACACCTCTGGTGTGTGTGTGTGTTCTCCATAGCTAACCCTTCATCGAGTTCTTGGGTTTCTTACTCTGTTAGCCTCGAGCTGGATCACCTCTCTTTGCACAAAGGAGGCTGGACTTGAATGAATGAGAAACCAGATGGGAGGTGAGCTAGTTTGGTACGCAGATAATGTGGTGATCTTTCTTCCCCTTCCTCCCTCTTTTGTCCCAGTGCCTTAAAAACTTTTTCTGAAAAAGCATCCTCCAGTTGATTTCTGAAATGGAGAAACAGCCAAGGCCCCTCCTAATACAGGAAGGTAACTTGGTTTGCCAAGGTAAGCTTACTTTTGCCCTGCAGCAAAGAACACTGACCTCTGAAGGTAAGAGGTGGTGGTGGGGAGAAGACTCTAAAAAGAGCTTGGTTTCATTATGCAAAGTCACCTAAAATCTTGACACGTGAGAGTCATTTCCACTTGGCAGAGACCGTGACAGGTGTTTCACCATAGGATACTCAGTGCTTGATTTCCAGTGTGACCTTGGGCAGAAAACTGAACCTTTTATCTCTCTCTGTTTTACATTGAAGCTACCTGTGTTTTTCTGTATGGGGATGAGAGTGGAGTGGACAAGCATGTGTGTATCTAGATACTTTAGAGGGGAACCCAGTAGCCTGAGCAGAGCTAGTGCTTTATGAGGGAGGACTGGAATACCTGCTCTCTGGTTTGATGACGGGTAAGATGGGGAGAGGAGGTGTCCCTGTTTGTGGTCTGTCTTATTAACAGAACTGATGCAGCTGAAGTCTGGTCTGACCACAGCAGACTAATTCATGTTCTGAAGGTAAAACAGGAAGAAATTTCCCTTTGTAATCTGTCTTCCAAAAGTCAAAAGTGTTTCTGGCTGCAGGGTAACTAAGGTGCATTAACTATTCCACTGTGAATTTCTTGTGTGCTTGCTCTAGCTTTACTCCAAAGTAAAGCAGGTGCAGGCAGTGCTTGGCTTGCCTGTCCATCTCAGGGAGGAGTCTGCATTTGTGCACTGGAGGGGGGAGGGAGAGATGTCTCTAGCAGGGAAGGCAGAAGCTAAATTTATACATTTCCCTTTCAGACTGCTTGGAAGGAGGGGAAATATATAGCAAATAAATGCGTGTTGGGGTTAGACTCTGTTGTGCTGGACCTGTGCTGTGCTTTATGATGAATGTTGGTGTGTCCTTCCCTCTGCCTGTAATGGAGTGATGAGGGACCAGAAGGTTTGTCCAGTGCTGCTCACGTAAGGGCATGTTTCTCTGTGTTGCCTTAACTTCCAGTTCATGATGCTGCCTCTCTTGCTTGCTCACGCAAGAAAAACTGCTCCCAGGGACCACTGGAGTTGGGAAGTCCTCCACTCTGATTGCTTTGGCATTGTCCTTGCTTCTGGAATGTCACTCCTGTGGATAAAGCCTGGCATGGTAGAACAGCCACAGCCCTGGAGCAGGGGGATTTCACTGGCTCAAGAGAAGCTCTCTTCCCTGTTAAACAAAGGGTTTGGAGGAGGTTTCTTGGCAGTTTCTCTTCCATGCTTTTTTCTGTGACTATTTCATCAGAGGGTTTCAGAGAATTGGGAACCCTGTACCCTGAAAATCTGGGAGGGGAACAGAAGACATCAGAGGAGGTAGGGAAACTCTTGAGGCGGTGTGTTCTGGTGTGCTGGATTCAAGCAAATGCCTGAAGCTCAGAATTTCCCACACTCAAAGGCCTCATCTAGTGTGAAAGCTGGAGAAATGAATGCCAAGTGATGCTAATAGAAGCATGTTCCATTCTCCCAGACTCCTCTCTAGCTGCCTACCTAAATAAACACCCTCTGCATCAGTCACACCATTGTCTCATGTCTCTGAGCTAAGTTTATTTTCCCCGTGGTGTAAAACAGGAAATGAATTCCAAATCTTTATTAAATGACAACTCCAGCACTATCCCTTGCTAAGCAATGAGAGGACAGCTGGTCTATGGAGACACCACAGCATTTGTAACCTGACCATGTGCGAGGGGTGCCGAGTGCCTGCCGCATCTGTCACAATTCCTTGGTGCTCAGGTGTGTTCCAGCCCACTCTCTGCAAGGGGCGTCTGTACAATGTGCAAGTGCTGGTTGTTTGGAAATCTTAGCAGAACTTGTGTTCAGTTGGCTTGTGGAAGGGAGAGATTAAAAGCAGGTCCTAAACGTGTCTGCTGTGGTCTGTGAAGCCACGGTCTATTGGTGAAGTTATCTTCTTGGGCTCAGTTATAACAGAGCCTTAGGGTACCCTGAGGGGAACAGACTCTCCTTACTCTGATGTGGAGACATAATTTAAGGAGGCCCCTCTCAGGGTTCAAGGCCTCCTGGTGACCTGCCTTGCTGTGAAGAGATGCTATCATGACATGGACAAGCAGAAGCTGGTCCAAGGCTATGACCGAGGATGCCTGACTGTATTTGACACATGTGTTATGACGGACGAGTACACAAGTGAGCACAGAAGAGGGTAAGAGGTCAGAGTAACTGAAGAGCTTCTCCTGGATCTAGCAGCCAAACAGCCACTGTCTTAATCAGCACGTTGTGGGAATGGCTTGCGGAGAGAAGAATGAAACAAACACTGGCTCAGCAACCTGTGTGCTAGTGTGCACATAAGTATCTTGAGAATGTATTTCTTTAAGGTGTATTACCAGCTGTGCAGAGCATTTAGTCTCAGACAAATCTGTCTGTAGCTGTACCTTGGTTATCGTAGGCTTTTTGCAGGGTATGTTTATCACACTATTATAAATCATCCATCCATCTAGGGACAAAAATCCTCGCTACTTATTCCTGGAAACTTGCTTTTCAGTTGTCAGAGTGTGAACAATCTAGTGGACTAAGCAGTATGCCTGGAGTGCTTTGTGCTGGCTTGATCCCTGCTTGGTGCAGTGTGTGCAAGGGAGCCTGGGTGGACCCCCCAGGTTCAGGAGCAGCTGCTGGAGGCCTGGCTGCCTGCTGCTTGTCTCTTCTCAGCTCTGAAGTTTTATGTGTTTAAGTGAATGATCTTTCTCAATAATTGGCCCAGAGGCTTGGGAGAAAGAGGTGTGCAGCACCGCGTTCTGCTGTAGAGCTGCTTTCAGAGGATCAGAGAGCAGTGCTGCTGGTATTTTGAGAGCAGTCCTTGAGGCCCATCATTCTTAAGTACACTGTGACTGGCTCTGATTGAAGGCTTGCAAGGTGGCTCTGTTGCTAGTTTGCAAAACTCTTTCCTTGTAGCTTTATCAATTACAGCTTTAAAAATAAACTTGAAATTATTGGCTGTGTGCAGGCTTGCCATGGTGGGATATGCTGTTAGTTCATCTTCGAGGCAGAGGTGTGGGTCAGCTGCTGGCAGGCAGAAATCCCTAATGTAGGTGCTGCGGAGCCAGCAAACCCCACCCTTCTACCAGCAGAACCTGCTGGGAGGTGGTTTGCTGTAGTTGTACAAAGCACAGCTCTGCCAACATACCAGGATATACACTGGGAACGCTCTGAGGATGGCTTTGTATGTAACTGCCATAGAATGAATCCATGAACTTCAGAGCATAAATGCTATGACCTGGAGCCCAGCTAGGTCAATGGAACAGGTCCCTTTGGGTTGGAGGACTGTAGGCTGGGCCTTGTATTGCCATTTGTCTTCTCCTTCCTAAATTAAGATGTGAAAGAATTGTGGTTTCTTTTTCCCCTCCTCTCCCTTTTATTTTGATGTAGCTGGTTTTAATCCGCAGTAATTTCTCATCCTTTTGCCTGTGATTCTCCAAAATTGTAAATTGGCTGGAGACTTGATTAAAGCTTAGCAATATATATATATATGTTTTTAGTAGTCTAGGAGCTTTTACAATAAGAACAAGATTTCTAGAACCTAAATGTCTTGTGCTCATTTGTTTAGCTTTTTGTTTTAATAGCCATCTCCAGTCATATTTTCCAGGCAGCTCCCCTGGTGTGGACGTGAGACTTGCTGTTCTGAACTTTTCAGTATCACTTCTGCCCACCTGCCTCCCAAAGGCTCTGTACTTGGTACCCACCATTTCAGTGCCTGGTTATAATAAACTGGTGTGGCACATGAGGAAGGATGGACTGGGGAAACAGGGGAAAAGACATGTGAAACTGCAAAGGCATAGATAGCCTCCTTTCTTACGGCTAGTAGCTTGCTTTTCTTCCTAGTTCACAAGTTTATCCCTTCATTTTCCTGTGCATTAGTCTTTGAAATACTGCTAGGAAAGGACAGTCATAGATGCAGTTTCCTCTGTTCTGAAGTCTAACAGAGATCATTAGCTTCTCTGTAACTAACTTATCCTCCTTAACTACTGCTTTTTATTCCTGGGTTTTCCAGAAGATCTTGCTGACTGGCATCAAAGCAGGAAGTCTGCAGTGCTGTAAATAACTGGGTGGTTCAGTCTGATTTTTTTTTCCCTGCCAGAGTTAAAATTCCTTTTTATCGGCATCGGTCATCCTGAGCAAGGCTAGACCTTCTCTTGACACATAATACCCTGTCAAGTTTCATTATGGAGGAACATGTGGGATTTGAGGGAGAGTGGGGTTGGCCCTGCCTTGCCCTTCTGTTGTATTTTGGCAATATTCCCTACGAAGGTACTGTATCTGTAGACTCTGCAGAATGTCAGATCACCCTTGGACTCAGCCTGGAGGTTGCTGTCTCTCTTAACCTGACTGTAGGAAAAGAAGGCTTAGTTCAGCAGCCTCTGGGGAGGAGCACAGTAGATGGACACAGAGGCTTTCAGTTTCCTGGTAAAGTTCTGTTGCTGAATTGACTCAATCATACCAGTATAACCACAGAGCACCCTCCTTCCGCTGCAAGAGTGGACACAGTGTGTGATGCAACTACTTTTTCACTGGTAATAGCTGCTCAGTTTAACTTGCTCTCATATTGCATGTCTGTACAGAGATTTGGGTTATGTCATGACTGTCCCTGCTAGGGGTAGCAGCCGTAGGTAGGCTAACTGTACTCTGCAGGGAGATTCTCGAGTATGAGAACTTCAGGAACTCCTTTTGAGATCTCAGGTATATAGATATCATCCTCCTGCTATATTCTTTTGGTAGTTTAAGTAAAGCTTAAGCTGTGTAACACAACTCTGGCTACAGATCTGCAGAGATGTAGGGTCCTGACTTAGGTATTGAAAAGCTTTTCCTGTGTGAGCTGAGCTAGGGTGTGAATTTCATCTGCTGTGGTTAAGGCTGTAAACTCTTATGGAGGAACTCCAGTCGGTTGTGAATAGCTTGCTTTCCCCTTTCTTCTTCTTTCCAGTGGGATCTCCTATTTATAAAGGGGTTTTGTGAAACCTTAAATACTTGGGAAGCTGCAGACTTTCTTTGATAGGCAAGGCATCTCGTATCCTACTGTACACCAGTCTGAGGCTGTGAGCCCAAGGACCACCTTCCTTTTGTCCTGCTGAAGTTGAATGGTTTCTGCTCTTGCTGTGCCCCCTCAGACCAGGACCCATTTCAAGGAGATCTCTGATATCTAGGTCCCTGGAAGGGAAGAGAAGCAAGAGGGGCACAGCTACCAAGAGCCTTGGCCAGGTAACAGGCCTGATGCTGGTGTCTGTTCCTGTTAGCACTGAAACGGGATGTGCGAGTGCTGTTGGTGACTACACTAGAAAAGTTACAAAATAATTGAGGGTGTGACTGGAAAGCACAGTAGCTCTCCTGCAGAATTCCACTTGTTTTTTCTTCCTCAGAAGGGGCATTTTTGTAGTTCAATCTGCTCTGGAAGTTGTTCTTCATCAGGCATGATGGTATGCCTGTGTTGGTAAGCTGCTGATACTGGGAGATTCATTCTTTGGATGTGATGGATGGAAGCCTCCGATGGCCACCATTACCTCCAGGAGGTAACTTGTATTGACTCTTCTCACCTTGAAGTGCATTGTGGTAAAAATTCCCCCAAGATCTGGCTTTGACTGACTCATGTGTGGAGCAGTTCTTCCTGCTGTGGAGCCCAGAATGCTGTCCTGGTAATGGCCTTTAGACTTTCTATCCCTCTGTGTGTATGTCTGCAAAGTGCTGAGTACTGCTGCAGGTTGAAGGCAGGAGGAAATTGAGGCATCGAGGTAAAATGACTCGCTTCTGCTCCAGGGAACAAAACCTGGTTTCCCATGTAGCATCTCTGTTCCACAGTTACTTTCTATAGTAGCCAGAAATAAATCCATTTTCATCCAGCTTTTTCTTCAGAACTGCAGTGCATAAGCATTCTAGGAGACGATCTAAGCTTTTGTTGTAACAGTGCTTGAGAGGAGAAAACACAGGGCTTCTGGCTGCAAAGCAACTCAGCAGGGTAAGGTCTTCATGAATCAATAATGAAATACAGGGAGTCCCATTCCAAGGATGAGATCTTTTAGGTCTATGAGAAGAAAATAATTCCCTCAGGTTTTTTGTTTGTTTTAATAAATGAATGAAATGGTTTTATAGGTGTCTTGTGAACTCTGGGCTCAAAGTCAGAAGGTCGGACTAACACAGATCCTCATAACTAGAAGTAAATTATACCTGGGACTGGTTCATGGATGATAGCGTTGTGTTTCGTGAAGGCTAGATAGTTCTCTAGGGTAAGATTCAGTACATGAAACAACACTTACTCTCTAAGGAAAGGTCATGGATGCAATGTACTAGATGTGAGGATTTGACAGGGAAAAAGAGTAAGTTATTAGCTCTCAGAATCCACTTTTCCCTCCCCAAGTCCAGCATGGAAAAATCGGAAGGGGCTATTCTTGAGATATATTTAGGGTTAAAAGTGAAAAGCTTTAAATGAAGATGACTGCTGCACTTAAGTTAGTCAGAATGTTTTCTGTCACTAATGAATTCAAATATGTTTGCTTCATTTAAAAAAAGAAAATCAGTATATATGAATTTAATTGGTGATAATGTGGCATCAGATTCACTTTTTGTCCTTGCTGCTTCCGTGTCACAATGAAGGACGCTTTCATGTAGACTGGGATGTTGTACTTGTTTCTTTGTTTGAATTATGATGCTAGGTCTCTATTTACGTACTATTTCAGAGCCCCCAGGATATATGACCTTCTGTTTGAGTTAACAATATTGGTACTTTCTATTTCTGACACTTTTTCTCCTTCCTTTGTCTCATTTTAGAGATACACCAACTGGCAACAAATACACTGTAGCGTCCTGTGACATTCCACTCTCACTTCTGAATGGTGATACATATACCTTGTATTAAAGAGCTGTATTTGAAAGCATACCTGATGGAAATGTATGGGCTAACCCAATTAAGCACGATGTGTTTCAAGTTTCAGCTGACTTCTTCAAAAACTTCTGGGAAAGGGCAGATAGAAAGAAAAGAGAACTAGTTCATACTCCCCGTGTTTCAAAACTTCAGGAAACATCACACCTCTGGGTGATACATGGTATGAACAAGACTGATCATCTTTACGTTAAGATGTAACGCGACAGGACAGTGTCTAACCCATGAGAATGTAGGGCATGGTATGGACCTTTCCCTCTGTCCTCTGCGTCTGTGTCTGGTTCTACAAGGATTTAGGTGGCTGGGGAAGTTCCCTTTCTAATTCACAAGTGTTGTTTTTAGTGGCAGTGCTGAGAATGATCCTATTGTAGATGGCCTTGAAGTCACCCGAACAAACGACAGAAGTGGTAGGGTTGTGTGATGGTTTCGAGTGAGTTTTCTAGAGAAGAGCCAAGTAAGCCAGGGAAGAGATTGTTAATATAGCTAAATAGCAAACCTAGGGATGGTAATTGCTACTTTTATTAAAAAAAAATAAATAAAAATTCTTTCCCCATGTGGCAAGGTTTCTAGTGGCCAAAATTGATGGTTCTGTAGGAACAGCAGAGGAAGGGTTTCTGAAAGCAGAAAAATCCTCTTTCCTAGTGGTGCTGGTAGCATGCCCTTGGCCTATTACTTTGAATTGAAACCTCTGTTCAGGAAGGTGCCAACATCACAGGATAAAGTTGGACATGACCGATTCTGAACCTGGTGAGGGAACAACAACTGACCACGTAGCGCATGTGCAAACAGCTTGTGAGAGGAATCTACTCCGCAGTACTCTTCTGTCAGGAGATGGCTGTAAGAGACAAATGCTTACATTTTCTTCCTACATATCATAGGCTGGTGCATTCCCTGTTCCTTTTGTCTCTTCCCTGCTCCTACAAGGGAAATTCTTTCTTGCAGGTGGTGCAGTAGAGCAAAGGCATGCTGCCCTTGCCTCACATGAAGCATTTCTTCAGGGCACTAGCTGAGCCTGCTGGCATGTCACCTTCAGTTTTAGGAATTGAGAAGCAACCTAGAAGCTCGTTGTGAACGCTTCAGCTTTTCAGTAGTGTCACCGTGGCAAAGTGGGGCTTGGAAGAAAAAGGTGTAGTTAGTCTGTTCCTGTAGACCACTGGGTGGAATCTTCGGAAGGGCTTTGCACTCAGTTAGGATGTGGGGGAGGGAGGGTGCATCACCAACCAATGTCAGATGGAAACAAGCTTTCCAGCCTGAAACAAGCTTTCCAGAATTATCCAAGGGCAGCTCTGCAGAGATGTGGAAACTGTGGTGCTCTGGTGTCATCTTTCCTAGAAACTGCTGTAGAGTTCTCTGCTGGAGATAGCACAGATATTTAAACACACTGCGCAGAGGAGGTGCTGTTTTCTTGGTGTATTGCTCTAGTCAAGGGTTTAAGGATTCTCAAATAGATAGAGCCCAGGCATCTTATTAGGCATCACTTAATTATTACTCCTTTTTCTTATGCTGGAATAACTTAAAACCTGCTCTCCCAGCGTCTGTGCTAGTCTCATGTGACTCTTCTGCATACGGACTGGGCTGTTGCATAAGGAGGTGCTGAGGGGGGACATGCTAGGGCTCTGGGATTCATTGAACTCCCTTTGGACTGATAGTCTTTTGATGAACCTGTTCATACTTGTGGCTGAACTGGTGTGTTCTGTGAGAGGGAAAAAATGGAGGCTTTTGGAGGGGACTCTGCAAGTTTAGACCCAATTCAGCAGCAACAGACACCTAAACTCTCCCGTGTGTAAGTTGATGGCCTCTGCATCTGGTGCTGTCCTTAAGCAATGGGATTGTCTTGTTCTGCAAGCCTGAAACAGCTGGCAATGGATCTGGAACTCTGCTATGAGAAAGTGATCTTTTAAGGAGTTTTGTAAGCAGCTTCCTTCTTCCTTTCTCTGTGTAATGCCACATGGTCAGCAGCTTGGCTGTCTGGAGTACCATGCAAAAAGTGGCCACAGGTCTAAGACTGACATCTGGACTGTGTTGCTGGAGGCCATGTGAGTTGATCTAGCACGTGGTTTACCAGCCTGGACACAATGCTGGTACCTGTGATAATCATGACCTTGAGGAAATGAACATCCCAAAGTCCTTGGGGCTCATTGATGATTTTTCTGTCTCCCTGCCTTGTGCTGTGGTCTTGTAGCCATTGCTGGTGTTCAGCCCTTGCTGGAGTGGAAGAGCTGGTGTTTGTAGCTTGTGCTGGATATACCAGAAAAAATACCTGGGTGCAAAGATCTAGCATCCCACTGTTGTGAGAGCCTGGGCCATGTTCCTGCTGGATGACAGTTTTAGATGGGGTTTCAGGGAGTCCCACTTCCCTGCTGCTTCCGAGTCCTGTGCAGCAGCACATGCTGTGGCTGCTCCTGCAGGAAGCTCCTACAGCCATGGTAGGGTAGCGGAGAGCTGTCTGTGGAGCTGTGGGAGGGTGAGCATGTCACAGTGCTGCAGCTGGATGCTCTCACACAGGCCTCTGCAAATGGAGATGTAGCAAGCATTGACAAGAGCAAGCTTGGAGTCTTGCTCTTATTTGAGCCCAGTACAGCCTGTGCCTTCTGTGGGCAGTGCTCAGCTGAGATCTTAGGAACAAGAAGGGTAAGATGTTCTCGTTGCTCTGCACAGTAAATGCATGCTGCAGATAGCTGCCACAGGAAAAGAGCTTCAGTCTTGTTTGGTGAAGCTGATTTACTCTTGAGTTTGTGTTGATTTTATTTGATTTTAATTGCAGGTCGGTAGCTTTTCCAGGCAGTGAACTCTTCCTCCTTTGCTGTTGTATGTTCAGGCTAGGTATTAACGAACAGAATTATACCAAGAATCACTGCCAGCATCACGAATATCTGACTACAAATAGTTTTATCTTTAGGAAGTTGAACCAATCAGAGCATGCCTCAAAGGGAGCTGAAGCGCCCAGCAGTGTCCCTGGCCATGCTATGTATTGGTTTAATGTGTGCAAAGCTTTTGCCAAAGGGCTGTGTGCATGCAGGGAGGGGTAGGTGAGGCTGAGGGGTTTTCTGGGGTAGGAGGAGGAGTAGAAGAGAGAAGTCTGTGGAGTCAACCTACCCTGAATTATTTTGACGTTCATTCTTTCCCTTTAACATAGATATAACTGGACTCGTAACAATTTGTATTTGAGTGGTGGCACAGAGCAGAAGGCTCAAGATTTTAAAACGTGCGGAGTGAAACCAGTGTTGCAGCAGTACCTACAGCTCCCAGTCACAGATCAGAACTCAGCGGCACTGAGGATGGTGGTTGTTAGTCCCTGTTTCATGGTGCATGACTTGTAGTCTGTCCTTTAAGGTAGCAAGTTTTTATTGAAACAGCAGCTTATGAAAACCCAGACTGACTTCAGGGAAAATGGTCGACTTTCAGTAAATGTGATGAATTGTTCTGGGGAAGTTGTGGAGGAAGTGCATAACAGAAAAGAAATGAAGAGGTAGGTCATGCAGCTTTTCTGCTGGGGAAGATGCAAGCATCTCAAAACACCTGACAGAGCCCCTCACTACAGGTAAATGGTGCGGATTCCCTGGCCTGCCTTGCCTTGTAGTTTTCTTTGACAGTCTGCTTTCCTCTCTGGTGCCAGTGTGTCTCAGCTTTTCTCTGCTCCAGCCCACGTAGGCACCTGTAAGGCTGTTGTATTCTCCAAGATGCTCTGCACAGACTTTTTTTTCCCCTTTGAAAGCCCAGCAGCCTTGGCATGGTTTAGCTGCTCAGTCTCTTAATAACTCAGCCCCTTCTAAATACTGTCCCTCCCCTGAGGCTCTCTGTCCTCTTTATGTCCCTGTGTGTTTTGTTCCCCTTCCTGCCTTGTTCTTGTTG
>VZRW01012949.1:40894-83975 GCA_013398125.1 Aegotheles bennettii | reverse complement strand
CCCCCCCCCCCCCCCCCCCTTCTGTACAGATGTGTATAAGCCCCATTAAACACTTTTCTACAAGCTGGAGAGCTGAGGTTTGGATTAGAAGTGATCTGGTGGCAGAACAAGAGGCTGCATTGGGTCAGTGATGCTGAGAAGGTGAGATGGTGCTCCAGAGTGGCCAGGGTGGTGACACTGGATGTAGGAGGACACAGATGATTGCTTAATGCCTCCTCACCTGGCTGGAGCTCAGTGTGGTGCTCTGTGGAGAGCTGCCGGTTGCTTTTAAGGAGTTATCCAGTAGTTACTGGGTAAAGAAAATGGGCTTGTAAGCCACATTTTGAGTTTGGCCAGTGCAGTGTGGGGCAGTGCAGCTAATGTGCAAGGAGACACAACTATATTCCTATCAAACAGCTGCTGGGGGCTGGCCACTGCATTTTTTTTCCATTATATAATTTGTGGGAAGGGAAAATGAGGCCTCTGGGCTCTTAACACAGGCAGGGACACTCTGGCTGCTTTCACCGTGATGATGGTTTTGGAAGGAAGGGAGAGAGGGGATGTTTTGCCTTGAGCATGAATTACATCTAAAAGGGATTTTTTTTTTTTTTGGTCGTCTTTTTAAATTGGATAAACCAGAGGAATTTTCAGCCTCAATAAAGAGGCATTTAAGTGCTGAATAGGATCTCGGTCCTCAGACTGGAAAGACTAATGGTCCCGAAGAGAGTAAAATTAAGTTGATTTTGTAGCTGTGTGTGTGTGAGGAGGCCGTGCTGCAGCGTGGCGGCATGAGGGCTGTGCTACAGGGCAGGTAAGTGCTGTGCAAGCCGTCATCCTCTGCCTTGCTGGGAAGCATCTCTTCCGTCTCCTCCTTCTCCTCCCGTGGCAGCGCCAAGCCGGGTTCCTCCCTCAGCTCTCCACCAAGCCACACTCTGCTCCTTCCAGCAGGATCCTGGCTCCTCTGTTTATCTACACTGCCAGGCTGGCGTGCGGCTGGCTTCTCCTTATCTGCTTAGCCTCCCTGTCCCCTTTGTGCTCCCTTCTTTGTGGCGATGGCTGGAGAATAAGGCTCGGTCCCCCCTTCCCCCCGTCTCTTAGCTGCGGAGGCTTTCCCAGCCCTCTCCCCTCCGTCTCCTCTGGGCTCTTTGTGTGAGCTCTGCTCCTGACGCTCGCCACGTGGTGGTTGCGTTTCAGAGCTTGTGAGGCCTTGCGGACTTCTGTCCTCTTTGTTAGACGAGGTGGGGAGAGGGACTGTGCTTTAGACGTGGGTAGGTCGTGATCAGTTTGCTTTTCCCTGCAGCGTCTAAGCCGAGCCGAGAGCCGTGTGCTTTTCTGCAGGGTGCCCCAAGCACCACGGGCCTTTTCTCCGTGTTCACCTTGGTGCTTGTGTCTCGATTGATTCCTTTGTACATACGCTGCGGTATGCAAATGCCGGCACTGCGGAAGGAGCGCTCCTAGTCCCGAAGCGGGGGCAGCTCGGGAAAATCTTGCATCTTCTCAGGGCTGTGCCCCTGTTGTGTTCCTCTGGGCTGCAAGCGTGCTTGCTGCTGCTTATTGCCGAGAGCCTGTCTCTCCAGGTTTGGTTTGCTGGTACTTGGCACCTTTTAGGATGAGTTACACTCAGCGTAAAGTGGGAGTATGGGCAGAGCAGTGGTGCAGGATGGGTGCAAGGCAGTGCTGGTGTGGAGCAGTGATGCCTTGGTTAGCCTCTCTGATAGTTATCACACTGCTTTCTTGCTCTGAAATTATTATGGGAGACGCAAGACAAACTAGTTCTGAGACTCTTCTGAAGGCGGGGGAAGGAGAGGAACCAGATAACTTATTTTGGTTAGTCTTTTAGTAAAAGTTGGATGTTAAAAACAGAATTTCGAGATTTGCCATGATTGTTAGCTGCATTTTAAATATAGTCCTACTGTGCCTCCGAGTTTGGCAAAAATGGGGAGAAAACAAGCTGACTTGTGAAATCTGTCGGGAAAATGCGATCCAGGAGCTTCCTGCATTTCGAGGGCATGTTAAAACTGACTTTGTGTTTTTGGGTACAAATATGATCTTTACAGCACCCCGTTGAGCCAGGCCCGGTGCAGACAGAAGGAAAGGGACTGCCTGTGCCTTGGGGAGCTCGTGGGCTAATGAATACAACAGTCAGCTCCGAGGAGAGCTGGAAGCAGGCTGAGCTTTCGAGATCTGATTTGAAATATTACAAATGTGTTATTTATGGGCTCCTATTTGACTTCAGCATTTCTGAGGGCGGGATGATGAGGAAGGGTGACCCATACTGGGGCTCTAATGCAGGGCCCAGCAAACCTGGCTCAACTCCTGTGAGCCTGGCACCCTGTGCTTCGCGTGTGTGTGTTGATAAAAGCTCTCATCTGCTGGTAGGGGTGCTGTGAGGACAAGGACCTGGGAGACTGTCATGGATGGGGGTGAGAGGAGGATATGCAACCATTGCAGGCGTTTAAAAGTCGGATTTGTGTGGGTTAAACTGGGCATGCTCGCAGCCTGTTGATTGCAGTTGCACACCACATCGGTGCATGACTCAGTGCTGGGTGGGATTTGATATATAAGCTTCTCGTACGCTGGCGTTGGCCTGAAGACAGGCGTCTGCTCTGGAGATGGCTGCACTGGGAGAGGGAGCTGTGCCCCCTTTCCAAGTTGCCGTCTCTGCTGCTCTGCCAGCTGGGCTGCTCATGTGACACCCACAAACCAGCCTGGGGTAGCAGCAGCTGGGTTAGTTTAGGTGACTTGAGCACAGAGGCGAGGCCTCTCCTGGGTGTGCTTGCAGGGCCTGATCCTGCTGCTCCCAGAGGGCTCCACCTCCAGCGGGGAGGTGCCGGGGTGGATGTTCAGCCTCTCCACAGTGGGGTTTGGAAGCTGTGTGCCTGTCACTCTACATGATCAGCTTGGCTGCTTATGATCTTTAAAAGTTGATGTTTGATGCAGGTTTTAAGGAGTAATAATAGTGTGAGAAATCTTTACTGTCTTTGAGAGCTGACTGTGCTTAGCAGCTGCTGATTGATTCATTCTGCTGTGTAAAATGATTTGGTACTGCGAGAGTACAGTAACATGGAGTTTCTCTCTCATTTGACCTTTTGAGAGGACTCTTGTCTGGGTGGAGACACCAGTGTATCCCATCCGTGTGCCCTTTGCAGGTCTGTCTTGCCAAGCAGTAAAGCGTTCACCCGTCAGCCTGAGTTCATAAGCCATCGAGCGTAGCTGGTTGGGATATTTATTTATTTTTTCTGAGAAGGAGGAAAAGTGTGCACATCTCATACTCTTTGGAGACCAGGTTTTAGTTAGTCAGATCTGTTCCTGACTGTCTCTTGGCAAGAGTTTTTGAAGCGTGGTGAAAAAAATAAACCAGTTACTTTATGCTAACCAAGGATCTACATTTTATATTGCTGGTGCTTTCTAGGCACTCATCACTTCCACTGAGCAGTATAAGCTATCTCAAAAGGATGCTGTCATGTGAACTTTGGATGGGTGGGAAGGGAAGAGGTGTTACTAAATATATCAAAAAGTATTCTCTGCACTTTGCAAACACTTGAGGCTGACTTTTTTCTTTTTTTTTTTTCTTTGCTTTTTATATTAGGCAATAGAAACAGGCCAGCTGGTCCTCAGTGTGTGGGAAAGATGAGTAAAGATGAGCTTGTTTGGGTTGCCAGTGCTTGTGCAGGCCTATGGAGACCAAGTTTAAAGCTTTAGGGGGGAAACCAGGTCGCCTCTGAGTAAGGAGGTTCAGTGCTTCCTAAAGGAGAGGTGGTGGGAGTGTTGCTTCTGAGCAGAAGCAAAAGCACTGGTCCCTCTCCCCCATTGCTGTTCCTTCCCCTTCTTCCCCAGAAGGTGCTGAGGAATGGGAAATATTGGTTGGAGCTAGGGAATGGGAAGTGCTAGGGTCAGTGGTCTCAACAATATTGCTGTCTTGATGGGAAAGGGAATGAGGGGAGCTGCAAGGTCTGAGAAACCCTCTCTGTTGGCTTCTTGCTCCTTGTGTCAAGTTTCCCGGGGGAAGAAGTCTTGGGATACCAGAGGTGCCCTGGAGCTGGGGGTTGAAGAGGAGCCCATGCAGTTCTCAGTCTCCAAATAAAGCAACGCTTGTGTATGCTCCTTTTCAAATTACATATCCTGTTATTTTTGTTTTTTGCTTTTTATTTTTACTCCTGATGGCTGGACTGTCCTTTTGTCAGTGTGTAAAAGACTCTGAGTGGGAGGAGGGGGTGACAGGGGGAATTTGGGTATCTGCTGAGTAGGGGGGAAGGGGCAACCTGTTCAGTCTTGTGACAGCGTGGCTATAAAAATTACAGATGACACTTGTTACGTGCAAAGTAATATTCAGGGGTGAGGAGGGGTAGGATGCAAAAGCCCTTGGCTGTATGTGTATGGTAGTGGTCTCTAAATTAGCTGTTGCTTTTCCGTATAAAGATCTTGGGAGTCATAGCATTTTTTTTCATCAATTCAGTGGTAATAGTGAAAAGGCAAGTGAAAAGCGGTTATGAAAGCATCTGAGAACAAAACAGAACCTCATTAGGGTATGTTTTATAAATCCTGTGGCGTACCTTCTTCTCGAACAGGGTGTACAGTTCTGGTCGTGCCCCGTTTCCATCCCTCTCCAGTGCAGTGCATACATGCCTCTCAGGGCTGTAAGAGACCTAGGTAAAGTACAGGAATTGTTCTTGTTTCCCAGCTCTGTATGAGGGAGAAGCAGAAAAGCCCAGACTGCCTAGCTTGGAAAACAGATGAGTGATGGGAGCATGGCAGAGAGTCTGTAAAACAGCAAGAGACACAGAGGAGGTGAACAGGGTGCAGTTATTCTCAGCTTCTCATAAGGCAGGAAACGGAGCCACCAAATGAAATGACTGGGTAGCAGCATCAGAGCCAAGAAGGGAGCGTGTGCATGGGCTTTCTTTGTTCTCCTTCATACAACAAACATATAATTAAATTGTAGCACTCTACCACAGGATGTTGTAGATGCCAAAATTACAAATGGGTTCAAAAAGGATTAGACTATGTTATGGACTTTTTTTTTTCCCTTTCCCCTCCTCCCATGAAGGGCCATTAAATCCAATGATGCAGGTACAGTGCAAGGCTCAGGAAGTCTCTCTGCTGATCCTGGTCTTGTTATTCCTAAGTGCCGCCTGTGAATAATGGGTAGGACTGGGCCCAGACAGCTGCTGGGAGTAAGGCAACACAACAGAGGACCCCATTCGATGGGTGGGAAGAGCTGAGGGCTGGCTTGGTGAAATGGGAGACCATATGAATGTGGAGCTGAGCATGTAGGGAGCTGCAGATTATCAGGGAACAGGGAAGGCAGCAGAATCAAGATTTATGATGGAAAGAGAGGAAGATGTGTTTGCCTTATCTTTGCTTCCTCATCAGTAGGCTGTTTGGCTTCAAATAGATCTGGCAGTGCCTAGATATCTGTCGGCAGCACGAGACCTGGCACTTGAGGGAACTGTGCTATGTTATTATGCCTCTTTTGTATATAAAATTATATATGTGAGTCTACTTGCACACGTGTAGGTGTGCCTGTGTAACTTCTTGGTCACTGAAATGAAAGTGGAAGGGAAACAGTGTGGAGGGAGAGAAGGAAGGAAATATTTTCTTATTGGGACAGTATTCAGGGAGATGAAACAGAAACCAACAGTAGCTGGCTCATTGTAGCTTGGCCCAGCTTTTAGCTTGGCTCTCAGAACGAATTAATGTGCATGCACTTACCTATTTTTAACAAACTTTAAAATAGTTCACTGCATCGCTCTGTGGAGGTCCTGCATTGTTTGGTTGGTTTTTTTTGTAGGGCTGTGTGTGTGCAGGTGTTCCCAGGGTTGGTGGTGGGATGTGGGACCATGGGTTGTGGGGTGGTAGCCATAGGGTATGTGGGACCCATGAGGCTCCATGTGTGGTGTTTGCTTTTGTTGCTACTGACTGGCAGGACAGCATGGGTCCAGTCCCATCCCAGTCCTCCTGATGGAGCTCTGGAGGTGCTGTGACTCTGGATCGCAGCCTGGGGAGGCCAGGGATGCCTCTGTGATGGTGAAAGGGGGAGAAGTGTGCTTGGGAGGGCACACGAGCCTTGTCGGTCCAGCCTGACGCGTGCGCTGCATGCTCTGCTTTGTTCTGGTTGCCTGCTCTCTGGTTTTGCATTCAGGATCACTGTAGTATAGTTACTAGCCCTCCTCCTTAAAACAAAAAAGAGGATGGCAAAATTTTTTACATTCTTGAAAAGGCTTGCAAGAAATCTATGGTAAAATGTTAATCAAATGTGCATTTTACACTTAACCCTCTCTTTAAACAAACTCCAACCCTTTCACGTTTCAGTACAAAACCCGGGCCGTGTCTAGACAAAAGCCCGTTGTGATTAGCAGAGGTGTGCTGCTCAGCACCGAGTGTGTATGTGTGTGTGGGGGTACGTTCATGCTCCTGATCCTACATTAATGTGTTTCCTGCTCCTGTGTGAGTTGCAGGGCTTGTGTATACAGAACTCGCTGCAGAGCTTGGATTGGAATCACATGTATGGAGAAAAATAATTTTACACGCTTAGAGTGTATATTGAAAGGCTGTTTGCTTGTATAGTTATTCAGACCTCATCTATGGCTGCACATTGGTGCCACCTGCTTGCAGGAAAGAATGAGCAGACTCCTATTATTCAGGGGAAAAAAAAACCAAGACGAGGCCTCAACATCTGTTCTGGCTTTATTGTTCGATGTGGCCTGGTCTGTGGGCAAAATGTAGGGCACAGCTTTTGCTTTGCTGCTAACTCTTAGGCTGGAAAGGCATCTCGGATCAGATACTTTCTTAAAAAGTTTAAAATAAAATAGAGAGATGTGAAGTTCAAACTTAGTACGAGCTGAACTTGTTTACTTTAAAGAGCAGGAAACTGTATTGCTATCCATGCTTTTACTCATTTTTCTCTTCCAGTTCTTCTAATCATAATATCACTGCAAAGCGACCTTTGTAATCATTACTGGATGATTAATCTTTAACTGGGTAATTTTTAAAGCAGTATTTTTCACACTGTTGTAACGTGTGATACCATGGGTTTTTGTAGCACAGCACCTACAGTTATTCTGAGGCCACGAGGCCCTTCAGTCTGTGTTTTCAGTGCTGCTGATCTGCACAGAAACCCAAATAGTTGCCTTTGTTTCCCTAGGCAGATACAAAAATGCCCTCAGAACTTTATTTGCATATAGATTATAGTGCCAGCCGGGTGTAGTCATGTATGGGAAGAGCTAACCGCTGCTTAATTTGTAAGTTTTAAATTAAGAAACATTCCTCAATTGCAGGATTTCAGTCTAAAACGTTCTGCTGCATTTAATGCTGCTGTAGTGTGTACAAAGATGGTATTTCTATGAGGTACCAGCTACTCTATCTAGGCAGACCTGGGAAAATACGAATGAAAGGGGATCCACAAGCATTATCTGCTGACTCGGGCAGAAGTCACATGCAGGAGGAAGTGGAGATGGGCAGCAGAGTTCTTCAAATGTCTTTGAGTTGCTGCTTGAGGCACCAGTGCAGCACTGGGGAAGGAAGGTGGAAAAAGCTTTTCTTCTCACTCTCAATTTTGTTTGAATTCTCTTGTGCCACATAGGTATTTTGTTGTTGTATTGTAGCTGTGCATTTACAATTATGCTGTGAGCCTCAGTACTACCAATGAACCAGCGAGAGCGGATGTTTTAAACTATGGGAGCCAGTGCCTCCCTTGTCTTATTTTGTTTAACAGTCATCATGGGTACTGTAAACAGGGGATTTTAGCCTATGCAATAAATAAAAGGTCTGCATTGATAAAGAAAACGCAGGGTTGGGAATGGAAGTACTTGTTTAATCTCACTTCATTATAAGTAAATACGTTTAGACTTGGTTCAAAACTGCTTTAAGCAGCGTTTAACAGCTAAGTTATTATATGCCAGCTCCAGCTCTCCCCCAAACAATAAAAACATCTATTCACCTTTGGGTATTATACAATGCATGTTTTATATATAATGCTGAGGATTACATATTAAAAGCAGGAAGTGTTTCTTAGTCTTTCTTTTTGAACCTGCGATAAGTGGTTTAAAAATGAGTTAGTACCAGGTGTGGGGGCATCAGCAATCTTGCCATCCTGTACCTGGCAGATTTCAGTTGTTGTTGTGTAAACTTTAGTAACTTCATGAAATAGGTTGTTTAGATCTGGAAATCTTTTCTTACCTGTTGCCTTGCAAAAGGTCAGTACCTGAAGAATTCCCTGTACTTATTTGGCAAGCACTTTTTAAACTTAGATTTGCCTGTGTTTGCCTTTCAGAGAAGGTACAAAAGTGTGTATCCGTATCGAGCATCTGACAGTGGACATGCTTTTCTGAGTTACCTTTTGCCATTTTTAAATAACAGAAGAACTGACGAGCAGCAGATTCCCACTCTTCATGGTGTGTGTTGCAGTGCTCTCACACAGTTGTGTCAGAGTGTGGTTTGCTGCCTTTAGAACTCGGAGGGCTTCAATAGCCCTGAAATGCCTTGTGCAAACAGCAACAGCAAAAACTCACATCAGAGACTACTACATAGGTTCTGGAGAAATAGGAGTGCTGGAGGCGTCCTGGCAGAGCTTCATCCCCACTTGAGCAGGATGGAGCTGGGAACAAAGTGTGTCTTGGCATCTGCAGGAGACAAGGATCATCTCTCCGAGGGGTCAGTATAGGTGCCAAAAGCAAAGTGCAAAGTGCTCTTGAACGTGGCTGGAACATGGAGCATCCTTGGGGAGAGCTGTGAGACAGAGCAGCTCCTTCAAGTGCAGGAACTCAAGTAGGAGCTGGCACCGCTGCCTTGCACAGAAGCAAAATAACAGGCAACAGAGTGATTGGTGGCTCTTTGAGAGGCCTCAGCTCCCACTGAGTTTATTCTGGCACGTTTCTTCTCTAACTTGGAGAAATAAAATCAAATGGGACGCATCAGGCCGGAGCTGTGCAGCGCTGGGCTCCTGCTCACTGCTGGGCTCCGTTGCCTTCCTGCCTGCTCCTCATGTACACTGTCATTCCACCAGCGGTCTTTGAGACAGGCTAAACCGGTGCTGTGATTGAGGGAGGTGTCCTGCCTGTCCCTGCTTCCTCATTCCCCTTCCTTGACTCTTGGGATTTGCAGTAGAAAACTAGGAATTGGTATGAATTAAAGCTAACTGCTTTTTAGCTGGATTGATTTTTTTTTAACGCTCGGGTAGATTCCTTGCTTTGGTTTGTCAGGTAGGTGCTGGTGGAGGGGAAGCAGTCTCCCTTCCTCCCTCTCTTTTGCACTGGTGCTGCTGAACCATTGTGTTTGGGTGAAGGCAGAGAGGCCCCCATCCCCATGGGCCTGCCACTCCCTGTGCTTGGCTGCTTGTCTCAACTTGCAGCCAGCTGATTTGCTTTAATAAGTGGGGAAAATGCTGTTTGCTTTCTATTTTGCCAGGTTAGTGTTAGTGAATGTGCTTGGCTTGGAGGGATAAATGCCAGAGTCAACACAGGATGGCAGGGGAGAGGCAGGGAGCACGAGTCAGGAGAACAGAGAAATGCTGGCTGAGCAGGACCTCCTCTCCTTTCTGAAGTGGTGAAGTGTTGGACAGACACAAGCTGTGGAGTGCAAGCTTCACCCTTTAGCCTTTTGACACAGCTCTTCAGAGGCTCTTAGTTCAACTCACCAAAAAAGGACATTCAGGTGGGATGAAGGGAGTGGTGTTCCTGCCAGGCACAGCTTTCCTTCTGTACTAGTGCCAGGTGCTCCATGGCTAACTTGAAACTGGGGAGAAGTCAGAAGGATGAGGAAGGTACCCTGACCTGTAACGGGGGGACTTTGTGTGTGGTGCAGTGGCCTTTGGCAGTTTGTTTGGAGTTGTGAGCATTTCCCTTTCTCTGGCAGGTGTCCAGACTTCACCAGCACCCTGGTAGAGCTGAGGAGAGAAACATGCTTGTTGCTTTCAGCCCCACTTTATTGTCCATTTGCAGCAACTCTGCTGATCGTGGTGGCTGAGGAGCCTTCAGGGCACACACGCATGTCTTGGCTCTCTTGCAATGTTCTGGAGAGAGCCTGAACAAAGATCTGTGGTTTCGTGTCAACACAAATGTATTTGTGATGACAAAGGCTGCAGCATGTTCCACACTGGGTTTATTCATGCAGTCCTGATTCCAGCACCCGTACAACTTTGGTTTGCCTGAGAGAAAATAGGAAGTTACAATATCTGCAGAAGAACCCCTCGGATGCAAGGAGATGTGCATAATTCTCAGTGCTGGGAGGGGGCCCAGACCCAAGGTTTAAGGTAATTAATGCGTCAGAGGACTCTCAAGAGTATTTAGTGCTTAGTGTCCTTTAAAAAGTTCCTTGCAAGGAACTTGTAAGTTCCACTTTTCTCTGTTTCTGCTGGGGATCCTGGCAGGATTGACCCTCTGCTCTGACTCTGAGTAAATGCAGCAGAGGAGTGTGACTCTGGGAGGAAGGCAGTGGGTTTTAGTAGTTTTAGTTGGCTTTTGATTTTTGTTTTGGTGGTTTGTTTTTTCATATTGGCAAAAAAATATCTCTTCTCTCACTTTACTCTTTTTTCTCCTTCTCCTGTGTGAGCTGGGATTGCTCAGGTATGGGATCTAAGATGGATTTACCCCTGACGCTCTAAACTTTGTGGGTGGTAGTGGGAGAGCAGGACTGACATCTCTCTAGATGCAAGTGAAAATTGGACAGACAGATGCTGGGGAGTGAGGCTGTCCCACGCGGTAACCTTCACAGCAGCAAAAAGACATGCTTCAAAGACTCAGTCAAGATCTTTGCTTTTTATAAATCAGCCTCTTGGAGGCTGAACTGACAACTGCTGGTGGTTGAAACTTCTTGGAGTCCGAACTAACTGCTGCTAGTGGTTGAAACCTGTCTTTTTCTGTGGGGCAGT
Organism: Aegotheles bennettii; assembly: GCA_013398125.1. Taxonomy (NCBI): domain Eukaryota; kingdom Metazoa; phylum Chordata; class Aves; order Caprimulgiformes; family Aegothelidae; genus Aegotheles; species Aegotheles bennettii. The sequence continues at coordinate 73,129 of VZRW01012949.1, read as the reverse complement.
CTTGCAACAGCTTTCCAATAACTGGGAAAGAGCCATAGAGCTGCTGTGGGTTGGGGTTTCACGCCCTGCAATGTGCTGCTCTTGCAGCCTACGGGCAGAAGTGATGGAAGCTCCAACGGCGTATTGTCTCTCTGATGTGCAAATCAATATATTCCTACACACCATGTGGTCAACTGCATGCTGGTGTTGAGATGTGTCCTCACAGATCCGGGGGGGAAGCCCCCACAACGTCTTTTTAGAATAATGTTGATATGTGGGTATTCTGCCCTGCCTCATCTCCTCCCTTGTACAGTTGAACTGTTGGGACTTGTTCAGTAAACCATATCTATAAATGGGACCAACTTTAAAAATAACACTTGCCTTGTTTTTGAAGAGTGAATTTTAACTTAAATCAGTTGCCTCCTGTGTTTCAGCATGCAGGCCATGGGGTAGGGATATGTTCTGGGCATGAGGGAAGAGAGGGATGGGAGCTGCTGTGGAAGAATCTGGCCTCAAGTTCCATCAGGGGAAGTTTAGGTTGGATATTAGGAAGCTCTTTACTGAGAGGGTGGTTGGGCACTGGAATAGGCTGCCCAGGGAGGTGATGGAGTCACCGTCCCTGGGGGTGTTCAAAAAATGGGTTGATGAGGCACTTGAGGCCATGGTCTAATGGTTAGGAATATGATGGGATAAAGGTTGGACTTGATGACCCTGGAGGTCCCTTCCAACCATAATGATTCTGTGATTCTAAGAAGCAACGTGATGCTCTGCCTAGTTGGGGCTGTACATCACTGCTTCGGTAAAGGCAATGGGAACTGGCATCCCCTGTGAATTCCACAGGGGAACAAAATTTAGGGGTTGCTGCTTGTAGAAGAAGGGGCATTCCTCTGGGGGATGGAGGAAGCATCCATGGTTCTTCCCAGACTTGGGGCAAACGGGAAAGCCAGCGGTGGGAAAGTGATTACAGAGTGTTTGCTCCTCCAGCAGCTGTGATAAGGGAGCTAATGGCTGTGTCAGAGACTTCACAAATACCTGGTGGGTAGCCTAGATGAAAGTGCAGGATTAACTGAAATGTCAGATGATCTCCTCTGCCAATATACAGCTTCTCTAAACACAGTTCGCACTGGTTTAACTGCAGTTGCTTAAACAAGCAAACCCCATTGATCCTAAATTGATCTGTTCCCCTAAAAAAAAAGTAACCCTTGTCCTCTGTATGTGGCTATTTTCATGTGAAAGATATAATGCATTAAACTGAATTAGCTTTTTAGCTTTGTCACTGAAGTGCAGAGTGTTTGAATTCACCCTGGTATCCTCCATCGAGAAGCAGGGGACAGGGGAAGGAATTCCCCTGTGTTGGTGAGTCTTGCAGCTGTGCCTGGAAAGGTGCAGGAAGGGGGTGTAATAACTGCCCTGCTCTGCTCCCATGGCTGGTGCTCTGAAATTAGCATTTCAACAGGCTTCCAAATTCTGAGCAAGCTCTTAAGCTCTTCCTTTCTATGTCATGTAGCAACAGTACTTGTGCTGCATGTATTTATGATGGGGTCTGTGCTGGACTCGGAAGAAAGTCTGTTGTGTCTGCCTTGAGTGTGTGGGATGATAAATGTGGGTGCTGTGGGCTTCAGGAGCGGTGATGTGGTGCTGGAAGGTGAAGGAGCTGGGTAGCTGGCTAAGTCACCTCTGATATTAGGGTGGGAGTCTCTGCCTCCGTGGATGTTTGAGGAACACACCTACCCACAGCCCCCTGTCCTTCTGGGTGTATTGGTCTTTAGGTGCTGCCATCCTTTGCAGAGAACCATAAGTTTTAACTTAACCCTGCTCTGTGCCTTGGACTGGCCTCTACCTCTGTCGAGGAATGAGGGCTGAGTGTGGACAGGTGTGGGCTTGTGTGGAGGGGCAGGGTGGGAGAGGTGTTGTGGGAATGCTGGAGGTGCTGGTTCACACCGTTTACAAGTACAGTGGAACTTGGCTGGTTGTTGCTACCAAGAGGCTGGGGGGAGACCAAGAGGAACAAGCTGGGCTGTGGGAACTGAGCAGAAGGGGGTCCTGAGGATTGTGTGAAACCTGGCAGCTGCAGGGGGTTCTTGTTCTGGGTGTGAGGACCAGGGAGTGGTTTACCCCAGCTCGCAGGGTGGGAATGTGGGGCTGGAAGGAGGTAGCTCCTAACCCAAGCTTCTCCCTTTGCCAGTGGAGGTCCTGGGTGCCTTGTGGGGCAACTGTGATGGAGGATGAAGAACACATTTCACCAACTCCGCTTGAGTACCATGAGGTCCTGCAGTACCTCTCTGTACTGGTTGTCACCTCCCAGGGGCTCGCTGCAGGTCACAGCCAGGAAGGCTGTAGCACTCCCTCTGCAATGCCCCAAGCGTAACTTGGGGTTTTAACTATGGGAGGTGAAACTTCATCCACCTTACTGTGGGTGAGCTGAGCTGGCAATGCTCTGCTCCTGAAAGGGACAGCCGGGCTGGGACGTGCACCTGGTGTGTCAGGGAGGAGGTTCTGCCTGCTGAACTAGGGGAGAACCTGTCCCTTTTCCTGATTTAGGTGGGGTTCAACAGTTGAGCAAGTGGCACTGGGGTAAAGCCAGGCTGACAGTTTGCTTGGTGTTGAGCTTCACTGGCAGAATTTGGTCATCAGGCTCCTGGACTGTGGTGGGTTACTGGGGGTGTGTTGAGATTTGGGTGGGAAGTGTTTAACTTCTGGAGGCCTGACTGATGATTCCTGTCTTGAGTATTTTTGTGGGATGAGAACATGCTTTTCAGTGTAATGCAAAGTGAGGAAAGAGACTTCTTTTTCTTTCCTCATTTTGAACTCTGTGCTGGACTTCAGCAGGACAGACCGTCCTGCATAGGGAGAGCGAGGAACAAAAACTGATAAAGAGGGGCCTGAAGTTCCCTTTTTTTTGCATTCCCAACCTAGACTTGAAATGAGGGAGAAAGTTAAATTTAGTCTCCAACTTTTCAGGACTTCTTTTTCCTTTGGTGATTTTAATTTTAAACTCAGTATTGTAATTCTAAACTCAGGCACCCTTCATGTTCTGTGTACAGACCTGGTCTCCACCCCTCATCTCTCGCCACCAGAGGCTGTTGTTGTCTCTTCTCACTCCTGTTTTTCTGCCTGGTGTAGAAAGTAATGGACATGCAGTGCACAAAATACCTCCTATGTGCAGTTGCTAACCTTATTTTAAAAAAAGAAGGCAGAACACCCCAAACTATGTGACAGGTAGTCACGGTGTTTGTCATGGGAAAAAACTTGTTAGTTCAATGTAAATATGTTGCTGGAAGCTGGTTATTTTTAATACATACTACTTGTGTTTTAAACTTAATGTTAAAATATTTTTGTCGTCTAAACCCTGACTATTCTTAGCTGAGCAGATTTCAGGTCAAAACCAGTGAAACCGTGAGTGTTCATAGCATTGTAATTACTGAACGCTCGGCGGAGCAGGAGCTGGGTGCTGGCAGGCCTCTCTGCTGCAGGTGATGTTCTGATTCCATCCCCCGTGCCATGAGGCAGTGTCCTGGCATCGCATCTCTCACTAGATCTTTTCTGACTTGTTTGTCTAAGGCATCATGAAGTGGTGGTTTTCTGTCTAATTGCACAGTGCAGAGAAAAGAGTGTTGTGTTGAAACACAGCGTGAAACTTCAGCGCTCTGTGACGCTCTGTAGTGGAAGTAGCACTGCAGGCACTCGTTCTAACAGGACCTGCAGGTTTCCCCTGGCCAGGGTGGGTAGTTGAGCTGGCTGTGTGTGTGCTGACTCAATGGAGCAGGTTTCTCTCTCCTCACCGCCCTCCTCTTTTGACTGAACAACAACAGATTCACAAGAACTCGCTGTTGAAATGTACCTGGGGTTAGAGGTTGCTTTTTCAAACTATGTGTAGCTGTGGTTCCTCACTTGAGAATTTCAGAGGTGTTAAAAGCAGAGCTGCTTCCTGAGCGTGGGTGCGTGTAGGCAGTGTGGGTGTGAATGCACAGGAATTCCTCTGGAGCAGCTGAGCAGAGGACCTGATTTTGACCTGGGGGACCCAGTGTCACCTTGGTGGGCATTCCTGCCTGTATGGGGGATGGAGGCGTAGAAAGGCTGCTGGGGCAGGGGAGGAGGTGCTCAGAAGTGAAATCCAGGAGGTTCATGCATGTGTCTATCCTGAAGTGTTAATCCAGCTGCACAGTACAGTCTCATGATGTCAAGGGTTTGGAGCCTGCTGCCTGAGCCTGGCTCCTCCCTCTTTCATTTAATGATGGCTGGAAGAAAAATAATCAAGTGTGCTGGAAGAGAAACATTAATTAACTTTTAATTTAGATCTAACGTACACTTTTTAGTGTACTCCATGAAAGAGTGTGTGGTATCTGTCATGTTATATAGGGGATGATGCGTTGAAGAAACAAGGAAAAGCCCCAGGATTGAATGGGAAGATGGGGTTTTGACTTTGCGGATGGGTTTTGTATCTTGATTAAAAGCTGCAAATGTCTGATAAGTGACTTTCATATTCATTTTGCATCTGAAATTACTTCCTCTGTAGTAACTTGGTTTGTATCTGTTTTCTCTTAAGCCAAACTTGCAAGACGAAGTCAGGAGAGAGAGAATCTCGGTATGCTGGTCTGGTCACCTAACCAGAACCTGTCTGAAGCAAAACGTAAGTCTCTTCAACTGCTTTTATTCCCCCCTTCCCTTATATGTATCACTTCAAGAATGCAAAGTTACCACTTTCAGTAGAGGGTTTGTCTGTGACCTTTCCATTATGATTTGAGATTAATTTGAAAAAAGAAAAGCCTACAAAGCAATCCCCCAGAAGAACTTCATTCCCCACTGGGCAGCTGCTCAGAGTGTCAAATCCATGGAGGCAGGGAAAGCAGAACTTGACACGCTTTGTTCCTTGGTATGAATTCTTATCCATGAGATCTGTTTTTTTTTTCTGCTGGTGCTGTAGAAGATGACAGAAATAACTGGGGAGAGCAAAATGAAAAGTATTTGAGGGGGAAATATAAGGTAATTAGCAGTACTTTTGCCCCACAAAGGCACAAATAAAATCCACATCTGGAGCCCATGGAGGTTTAAATGCCAGAACAATTGCAGTGCCTTCTAATTCCACGTGAGGGCAATTACCAGTAGTCTGTGTGTGTCTGGGAACAAGTCTTAGTGCTGCTGCCAGATGGCAGAACTAGTGTTTGAAAGGTTTGTCTAGCTACAGTTCTCCTCATGAATAAGTAGGACTCCTTGATTAAAGGGCTGCTGTTTGAATACAGGAGGTAAACATAAGTGCTTTTTTGGGGGGTGGGGGGAGCTGAAAAGAGCTGGTTTTGACTTCGTGCTTGTACCTTTTTTTTTCTTTCTGATTCTGGGACCAAGAATAAGAGTCTCGCATTCCTGTTCCTCTGCAGTTGTTTGTGGTGGCACTATTGATACCCGTTTTTTCTGTAGACCCAAAGGCTAAGGTGCATCACAACACACTTGTGAGGATTGTAGTGGCTTTTGCAAATTAAGGCAGCAGAGGCTGTGAACAGACTGGCTCTGTCATGAAAGGGCTGGGCTCTGCCCTGGGGCATTTGTTCCACTGAGCAAGTTGCCCCTTAAATTACAGAAGGATGATGGTACTGTGATCTACAGATAAAAAGGGCTTTGCAAGGATCATGTCTGCCTTCTCTCCTACCAGTGGTGTCTTGTCTGCTCCCTGCTGACTACTGGATGCTGAACTAAATAAGACTGATGAGGAGAGGGATATATTTGACAGTTATTTACAGCTAGAAACCTCAAAAGAGGTATAAGAGCAAGAAACTGTTGCCTCCACGAAAAGGAACTACTGTTCATGGGTTGTATGTGACACGGAGAATTCCTGTGGCTGCCTCTAAAGTCTGAGAGTCTTTTGAATCTCAGCTCAGCTTTGGAACATTTAACTTCTCACTGATAGGAAGCAGGTTTCTTAGACAGGGAAGAGAGAATGGGGGAGGAAGGGCAGTGAAGATATGTGGAATTGAGTAAAATAATCTGTGACTGAATATTCTGTGGCAATTGGCACAGAAATATGCAAGGATACTGTGAAGCATAAAAAAGGATATAATATCTGCTAAGAAGGTATCATGAACCTAAGAGGTAATTAAAAATGTAATATGTTAATAAATAAAAACTAGGTGGCAGTTTATTGTTGCTGGTGCAATCAAAAAGTTGAGGAAAACAATATCAGTATAAGAAGAGGACATGAAGAAATTTCTCAAAAGACTCAAAATTTTACTAAGTGTGTAGGTTCATCAGTGGTTTCACCTTCCAAAAAAGATACAGAAAACAAAAAATAATTTCATGTGGTGTTTGGGGAAGAGATGTATGATGTTCTTGTGTCATACATGACACACTGAATATCTCCCAGGCACCTAATTGATATAAAGGGATGGAGTTGTGAAATTCAGCATCTAGTAATAGTGAAAAAAACAAAGGAGCATTGGGAGAGGTGTCTGAGGGAACCTTGGGGTGGCAGGAAAACTACAGCACATGGGGAGAGGACAGCTGTGCAGGGAATGAGAGAGCAGGGTGAGAGTGGGCTGGTTGGTCGTTGCTGTCTTGTGTCAGTTTGCACTGACACTACCAAAAGTCATTACTTAAAAATGAACTGTGAGAAACAATCCTGCTGAAGGTAGCTGCTTTTGTTCTTTTTGAGACTAGAAATGGATTGATAGGTAGAAATAACTTCTTAGCTCTAATGTATTCAGCCAGCTGTTGGGCCCTGATCTGCATGAGAGTCCAACTCAATCGCCCTTCCTTTCAAAAGATGGGAATCTCTTCCCAGACACCAGCGCTCTGCAATGAATGTAGAGCACTTACTGAATGTATTACAAGCAAAGTTCTCCAAACATGTTTTATGGCTTGTGAAGAAAGAACAGCAGGGGACAGGAGGTCTCTTCAGCTACTCTCAGGTTCACTGGTAAGTCTTGACATTGTTGATAGTGAATCCTTGGGGTCCTTGAGGATGTGTAGGAGAACTGGTGATGATGAACATTTCCATCAATGATACAGGAATAGATATAGAATTGCTGTGGAGAGAAATGTGAGACTGACGGGATGGTAAATAAAGTGAAGGCTACTGATAATCTTGTTGAATGCTTTGGGTCCTTTCTTAACCTGAACTGATGCCAGTGCAGTGGCCTAACTGCAGGGCTATGAATCTCGGTACTGGAAGCTCTGGCCTTATCTCCTGCATAAGGGCTGATGTTCAGGTATACAGTGGGCGGGTAACTTGACAAAACTTCCTGGTGTCCTGCTTGATCCGATGGATGGTGTGGGTGTAAGGAGAGTGAGGTAGTCACTGGAACAGGTTGCTGCCTCTGCACCCAGCAGCATTCAGGAAGACAAACTTCAGAACAGTGCCTTTGGTGTTGAAAAACTGAGAAAAGGATGGAGATGGGAGCTACTGAAATGTTTTGGAAACTGAAGATGAAGCAAACTCCATCTGTTTAGATTACTGAGAAGAGTCTGAAAGGGGACTATTGTAAATTATTTTCTCAAAGGGAAGCTTTGACAAAGTAAGAGACATGCATAACACATAAATGACTGCAAAATAAGTCCACATGGACTGCAATGAAATGCCTGAGTGTGTGTAGGTTTTTTGGTGATTGACTCTTGGAATTTATCCAGAGAAGTGATGGATCTCTGTTTCTTGATGCCTTTTTAAACCATGGATTTTTGTCATGCGTGTGTGTTATCCTTGGTGAGGGGAATCATTGGCAGTGTGAAATGGCATGTGAAAGGAGCTGTGGTCTCCAGGAGGTTGGTGTAGCCCCCTGAGCTGCAAGTTCTTGCTAGCACATCCATTCTTAATATTGCTGCTCAGGTTGAAGTGTGGGTGAACAAATCCTTCCAATCAGCAGCATGTTGGTACCTGCGTCTAGTTACTTAAATTTGTGCTCCAAAGCCTTTAATCCATCCTGTGCCTGTTCTTGTGATGAATTTTAAAAGTCATAGGAGTCTCTTCTGTTCCTGGGGCTGGAGCTCAACATGAAGATGGAAGTTAGCGCAGCAGAGGTTTAGCTCTCTGCTCAGAGTGGACTGGACAGAGTAGCTCTCATGAACAGGACAGTTCTGTGCAATCAGTGAAACTCTTGGAAGCCACCTCCATTAAAGGTGAATCTGTGCTACAAACCACTGCGAGCAGATCTGTGACAATGCTCAGGGCAATGCATGCTGATGGGTTTGGCAGAAGGCTGGCCAAACTGGTGGAGGTTGTAGGAGGATCCTCTCTAAGCTGCTGAAATGAATCCTGGAAAGACCAGTGTGTCAGCCAAGACCTGGTGGGTATCTGCATACCTGGTGCTTCAGGCTCATACAATTAGTTAAAGCTTGTTTGGGTCCCATGAACCGTATATGCTGAAGCAATGTTTTAATCATGTTGGAGAAACCTTTTGCCTGGATGCCATGAAATAATGGATATGGTAGAGAAGATTAAATAAAAAAAATGTGTGTTGGCACATCGTTCACTTTTTTTTATTCTGTGCCTTGTTAACCATTAATCCTGGGTGCAAACCACTTGCTGCCTTGCCCATATTAATGCCAAAGTGGAATGCTGCCAGCATGTTCCATAGCTACTGCCAGACTTTGCCTCTGAGGGGTCACTTGCATAGCAGTTGCCACCATTAGTGAGCAGTTCACAAAGTTAGCTCAAAGCTAGAAGTTTGTCCTGTCTCTTTTGAAGAAGAAAGAAAGAACTGTCATCACGCAGGAACTGAACATTTGGACCTAAAATAATTGTGCTCCCCTTCCAGCTCTGCTCCAAACACCCCGTGTCTGTGGCTGGTGTTGGACCTCTTACAAAGAGCTTGCTCTCAAAATGAGACTCCTAGGAGGCTCTCCGAGGACTTGGTGTCATGGAGGGCAGCTGTTCTGCCTATGCTGGGACATTGTCATGGAGGGCAGGGGAGGAGCCAAGGAGAGAGGAGGAGGAGCCGAAGTCTTGAGCAAGGTGACATTGAGGAACAGGAACAGCTAAGTGGAAGACAGGCATCTGCTCTCCTGGAGTGGCATGTGGGAAACGAGTGGAGAAATAGTGAAAAATGCATTGTAATGATGCTGTGGAAATCCTGCACAGGGTAGAGCTGGGCCAGCATGGAGCTATTAATAAAACAGCAGTGTGCCTGCCTGTGCCAAGTACGCCAATGTGTGGAACCATAAAAATGACATTGGGTCGGGTTAGAAATGTGCAAGTGCTGGCATGCTGCAGCTGCCCAGGAGTGAGGGATGGAAACCAGGCAGGAGGATAGGATGTGATGATTGCTTTTAAGCAGTTCAAAGGTGAACTAGGAGAGGAGAAAGATGTACTGTTTTGCTAGTGATAAGTGCTGTTTTGAAAGTCACTTTTCTGTGCTCTTCCTGACAGAATTACATGTGCCCCTAGATGGGAGTTTTGGTTTCTCATTGATGGCTTGGTGGGTGTCTCCTGTGGATTTCTGGGGTGTCACTGAAGAGGCAGACACTGTCTGCAGTACCCATGGGACATTGGACATGAATGGAAGCTGAGTCCCCTCATCTTGCAATGCTGCTTCTGTTTGACCTGATGGTTGATCGGAGTGCCAACTTTGAATGCTCACCAGTCCCTTCCTCGCTTACCCTGTGGCATTTCTTCCCATGAGGCTGCAGCTGCCTCCCTGCTTTACATTATGCTTGCCTTGGTGCACTTGGAGAGAATTTAGAAAGCCTCCTTCCCCCTGCGGAGGGGAGGCAGAAGTGCCCGGGGGATGTGGGGGCAGAGGAATGCCAGAATTAGGTGAAGCAGCTCCAGCATCCTCGTGATGTGCTTGGCCAAGCCCAGTGGCTGTGGGGAATGAGAGGGGTCCCTAAATGTGCTGCAAAAGCTGATGCTTCCTGATGCTGTGCCAGCTGAGGCTCTGATGGAGGAAGAAGTGCTGGTTGCTATGGTTACTAAGGATATTAACCCTGTGGTGTCTGGATGGGCAAGGTTTAGTTAACTGTGCCACAGGCTGGGTAACGGTTTGGGAGCGTGGAGCGGTGGTGCTCCACCCTAAGAAGCTATGAGTTGGCATTCAGGATCTCAAAAGCCTGTGTCCCAACCAAGTCTGTAAGTGTGTCCTGGTCATTACTGTGTCAACTGTGCCTTCTTTGAATGAGGGTAAGTTTTGGTACCTGTCCCCTGTTGTGAAGACGAGATGAATCCCAAAATTTTTGAGGGCAGGTTGCAGGTTTAAGTGGCCACAGTCTGTCACCAGCTGCAGTTTTAAGGGGTAATCTTGGGAGAATACTCACAGCCTGTTTCTCTTTTAAAGGGGGTGTGAAACAAGCTTGGAAATCACCTTTGTCTGAATTTTCTAACTTAAAATGACTGCCAGAGGACAGGAAAATGTCTTCTCAGGTTGCTGAGTGTGTCTGATCATGCCTTGTGTGGCAAGTCTGTTTTCAGTGTGTAGCTGAGCCGTAGCTGTTTTAAGAAGGGCTTCTGCTTGGATGTATCCTTTCCTCCTCAGCTCACTTATTTTGGCCTTTGAATTCTGGGGACATGACTCCATCAGCTGTTGTCATCAGTTCTGATTTTTTTTCTTGAGGTGTAGGGTGCCCTAGCAGTAAATGTGAGAGGAAAACCACAAATAGGAGAGAGTAGACTGAGGGAAGTGTTGGTCTTAGGATCTCTCTTTTAGAAGGTGAAGCCCCTATTTAACAGGGTGCATTTAAAATGGAAGAGATTGATGCTTCAGAGGTACCAGAGAGCCACCCCGTCCGCTGTGCACAGGCACTCCTGCCCTGGGCAGGGGCAGCGAGGGAGACCATGTGTATCCAACATCAACAAAGCTGCTTTTTAAGTCCCTCCTCTCCATCGTACTGTAAACAGGGTCCTTGAAACAGTTGGAATTGTGGTTTTATTTTTGGTCCCCTCTCCCCTCCAGCCCCGGCTGTTTCATTGACCTCGTTTATAACAGAAACTGTCGAAGGGTTGCGTGAGCTCAGTGAGAGTGCAGCCACCTTGGTAGGGGATGGGAAGGTGAGAGCTGCTTAGACTTTGCCAGGAGGGAGGAAAAGTATTGTTTTACTCTGAGCTTAGACTTGGGGTTTTTTTTCTCTCTCTATTTGTGGCTGGCTAAGTGCTGTGGGACATTTTGAAAGATGGAGTGTATGCATTGTGCTTTTCTTGTTTGAGTTTTTTCTGCTTGTTTGTGTCTGAGGTTTTCTTGTTGAGGTGGGTTTTTTTGGTAGTGGGAAAAGTGCTAGCCTTAGAAAATAGCTGCCAGGTAGAGTCAAGACTTCCAAGTCTCTGAGGAGTGGACTTCAGGGGAAATAATTCTCACCTGAAGCTATGTGCTTAGCTTTTGTCACATAAGTGAAGATAGCAAAACCCCCAAACTTAGGATCTTGCTGTTTGTATGTGTTTCTTCCCTAGAAGTATCAGTTTGTTGGCTGTCCCAGTGACAGCAAAAAGGATTAATGGAAAAGCAGAATTGGGTTTGTGTTTATCCCTAATCCAAATTTCATATTATGCAGTGAACCTGACAGCTGTGAAGCTTGGATGCAAATACAGTAGCTGAAGAATATAACTCCATGAATTCAGAAATGAGAGAACTGGTGTTTAATTTAAGATTCTGCTTGAGTTTAGCTGTAGAAATACTCATGGCCACTTCTCCCAGCAGCTGCAGCTGCTACACTTCAGAAAATGCTCAAAAAATGAAGGTGAAGGGATGCAGTTTTTCATTTTAGCTGCAACAACTTTCGATGCTTATAGTAGCAATATTGTGAACAGCAAAAAGAAGATCCCAGGCTTCAAAGGCTATGGGTGTATCCCAGAAATGGCTGAGTTGCCTCAAAGTTAGCTGCAGTTTCCCCTTTGTTTGTCATCTGCTGTGCTAGTTGCTGTTGCAATGCTGTGTGGAAATCTCAGAGCAGCTCTTTCATCATTATTGCTGCAGGTTGATATTTCTGGATCCTGAATGCATATTTAAATTAAGATGAGGGTTTAACCCTTTCACTGCAGTGGTTTGTGTCAGAGCCAGGAAAGCAATTTAGTTTGAAAGGACTAGGGTGTGTATTTGGGATGGATTTCACCCAAGGTACAGTGGATTGTAAAAAAAATAATAAAACAAACAAAAAACCTGAAGGAGAGAATGTGCTGGAGAGTATCCAGGAAAAGGGTGTCTTATCTAAGGTTAGCTGGGTTATCCTGGAGGATATCCTGCTGTGCTGGGAGGGAGCTGGGGGGGGAACAGTCACCAGTTTCTTCATGTGCCTTGTTCTCTCCTGCCACCTGTTTGTTCCTCCTTTTTACTGCAGTGTGAAACTGGTCTTCTCTGAACGTGTCGAGATGACCCAGTTTGAAAATGCCGGCTGCCACTACTGTTGCTGCTTCAGGGACTGAACTGGTGCTGGTGATTGGAAAAAGCTTTCTTGCTGAGAGTTTAGAGACAAGGCGATGTGGATGTAATGGAGTGATGATAGCCATGTTAAAAGTTATCCCGGCAGTGAGCCTTGATCTGGAACACGTTTGGGAGCAGTCTTAGCCAGTCTGATAGGTGCTGTGTGAGTTGTAGGACCAGTATGACGAGAACTAGCTACATCGCCCTGCTTGGACCCAGCCCTGGGATGGGCTTCACTCTTGCTGCTGTTGGTGGGTGCAGCAGACTTGGAGCATTTTGGAGAACTAGTCCTTTTTTCCTGACCTCTTGTGTCTTACTGTAGCTGTGAGGGGAAAATACGAAGGGTCAGGGAACTGGAGGGTGGTAGCTATTTTTTTTTCCTCAGATCAAGGTTAGTCAGCAAATGCACCAACATATGCATGCTTATAGGGATGTGCTGAGAGCTGTGTGCAGGCAGGGAGGAGCTCTTGTGGGCTATGTCCTTTACTGAGGAATGCTCAGAGGTCATGGTTGTAACAGCTTGCTGTGATGAGTTCATAGGCTGCCGAGTGTGACCTTTGCAAAGGTGCTAGTGCAGGAGGCAGAGCAGCTAGGCTTTCCCAAGGACATGTGCCAGAGCTTCCCTCAACCACAATGTGTTTGCTGTGGCATTATTTGTTCTAATTAGGAACCACTCCTGCTAGTTACTTTTCCTGTACTCCTATTTTTGCACTCCACATTAAGTTACTTTCTTGATCATGTGCTTCCCATGTAGATTCATACTATGATAGAGTGGTAGTGAATTTTCTAGCACGGCAAACATCAATAGTAATACACAATAACGTCTCAGTAAGGACTGGGCTTTTAAATCCTGGCTAAAAGCTGTCACCATCTACCACTGATACTCCAGGTTCTAGTTAGTGACACTGGTTTATTGTAGGGTTTTCCACTCATTCTCTTAGGATCAGCCTTGAATTAGGGCCTGTATGTGATCCATGTTTCACCATGTGCTGTGTGGATCTGTAACTTGACTATTCCTAAATTGACTTAGTTTTATGTATTTTTGAATACCATAATATCTGTCAACATAACACTAATGATTTGGGTTAGAGGCTACTACAAATATTTTCTTGCCCCAGATCTGGCTGTGTAAGCTTGCTGTCTTTCTGCATGAACAACTTGGAGGGGTCAAAAACATTTCTTTGCATCTCTTTGGTTTCAGACCTGTAGGCAGTAAACAAGTGCAAAAATGGATGTATTGAGCTAGTGTCTCCCAAAGGCTGTCCTGCCTGCAGCAGGGCAATCTGTATGAGTTCATCCACAGACAGCTTCTGATCTCTGATGGGAAAAGGGCTTTTCACCCAAACCTCTGTTTATTGCCCAGATTCTCATTTTGTGTGGGGTAAGGTACCAGCGGTTTTATGAACTGCTGTGCCTTAACCTGCAGCAGGCACTTGTTGCCTTAGTTCATGGCCTGTCTTATTAAGTGATTAAGCAGCTGCCTAATCAAGCGGCCGAACTGTTCTCGCAGGGAGCAGGAGTAGGAACTTGCAGAAGAGGGATGGGGCAGATAGCTGGTGGGCAGAACCATGACCAGTCTCGAGATGGGCTGTTCCTTTGGGTTGTGCAGCACTCTGCATTAGAAGTGTTTGTCTTGTCTCTGCAGTTGAGCTTGCTCATATCCAACTGATGTGAAAGTGAGGAAAATGGAGTCTTTCAAAGCAAGTTTGAGACCTTATTTTTTTCATTCTTAGCAGCCAGGTCCAGTGGTGCAATGAATGGAGCTGTGGGAAGGCCCTTGCCTTCTCCCAAGGGGCCAGGCCCAAGCTTCTGAAAATAGATTAACTGTCAGTGTAGAAGAAACAAAAGCATCTCAGTAATACTTAAGAAAATGCTACTGAAGGATTAGTTCCCCTCCAACATCAAGCTGCTTTTTCACTTAGTCCCTATCACTCTTTAACTTTGCTGGGAGCAAGTTTCGTGCGACTTGTTCATGGGTGCAGAGGCTGCCTGGGTTGCTGAGGCTGTCACGTTACTCGTGTAGCTGGGCTTGGAAGTGAGGAGCTGGCTGCAAAAATAACTGCAATGGTAAGTGGTGCTTCTGTGGCCTCACTATTCAGGATCACGGTGTTCTCCTGTTCCAACTGCTGAGGAGCTGGATGTGGGCGATTATGGCTGGAGTCTCTCTCCCCTCTGTGAGCAGCTTCTGGCTCTTGGCACATCTGCCCAGGGCAGCTCCTCTGTGTGACTCTGACCCATCTCCTTCCTTTCGCTACCTGCTGGCTTGCCCAACACTTCCTTTCCACCCAAGCAACATCCTTCCAGGAGGTAGCTAGGGGACAAATTGATCACTTCTTTTGCTTTTGTGTCCTTTATAAAGGGGGTCAGCATGGCTTCTACTCTCTTGTCACAGGCTTTGTTATTGGGAACAATAATAATGAGCTGTGATTTAACCCGATGGCTATTCTGCTCCCATACACCCCTAGTGTGTGTGCCCTCATCTTGCACAAAGACCCTGTGTTATGGAGTAGTGGTGTTACTGATGCTATTTAGGAAGCCTGGCTCTGATACAGTGCTTTTATTAGTTTGCATTCGTAATATAACAGGGAATATAACAGTTCTGGTTTAGACAGGAGTTTTCAAAATCTTGTGGAGGGTGGAAAATGGATCTTGTGGAAGCTTTCACTGTCTTCAGAGTGCTCCGAGTCTGGATACTCCTTGGTGGCTTCTGGAGCTGGTTGACAGCAGATTGCTTGACCAAGCTTTGTGGTAGTCCCCACTGATTATTTTACAGACCAAGAATTTCAGCATATATAGCATGACATGGATGAAAAGCTGAAAATGTTCCTAGGTAGAGTACCAGAGACTTGTATCGGACTGCTATTAGTCTGAATCTGTGGTCTCCCCTGCTGGCGCTGTGATAAGCGTGTCTCGAGCTGTAGAATCATAGAATCATTATGGTTGGAAGGGACCTCCAGGGTCATCAAGTCCAACCTTTATCCCATCATATTCCTAGCCATTAGACCATCAGACCATGGCCTCAAGTGCCTCATCAACCCGTTTTTTGAACACCCCCAGGGACGGTGACTCCACCACCTCCCTGGGCAGCCCATTCCAGTGCCTAACCACCCTCTCAGTAAAGAACTTCTTCCTAATATCCAACCTAAACTTCCCCTGAATTAACTTGAGGCCATTTCCTCTCGTCCTGTCATTAGCAATTCGGGAGAAGAGACCAACACCAGCCTCACTACAACCTCCCTTTAGGTAGTTGTAGAGGGCAATAAGGTCTCATCTCAGTCTCCTCTTCTCCAGGCTAAATAACCCCAGTTCCCTCAGCCGGTCTCCATAAGGTTTGTTTTCCAGACCTCTCACCGGCCTCGTTGCCCTTCTCTGGACTCGCTCCAGCACCTCAGTGTCCTTCCCATACTGCAGTGCCCAGAACTGGACACAGTATTCAAGGTATTTTTTTGACCTTGTGAATCTGGCTTTTGGAAAGGATGCACTGGATCGGACACTCTCAAGGAGTGGGGGGGAGGGAGGGGGGAAGAATTCCTTAAGAAAATCTGCACGAGGGAAACTTCTTCTAATCCAGGTTGCCATCTCTTGCAGCAAACCACCTGATGAAATATTATTTTAAATATTCTACCCCTTGTCACAACTCCATTGATAACGTTGCCGCTTGGATTGCTTGTGCGTGTTGCTGCCTGTAGTTGAAGTATAAAATCTGAGGCTATAACCTGTCAGTAGAGTTAACTCAAACCATGGCTTGACAACAGAATAAATCTGGCTTTAGGGCTCCTCGGACTGAATTGAGAGCACTGTGCTGAATAATGCAGAGTTGTTCTGCTATAAACTCACTTTGTTGTTCAGGCACGTGCTCTCTGCATTTATCCTGTCTGCAGCTTCCTGCCTGCCTTGGAAGGTCGTACGTGGGAAGGGGTATTCCCTCCCTGTCATAAGCTGCTGTGTGCTGGTTTTATGTTTGTACACATGCTTCAAGCCTGGTATCAAGTGCTCTGGTTAATTACATTTAATACAGTGCAGTGCCTGTGTCCGATTTAGGATTGGATTTGTGCTGCTGAATGATCCGGACGTACTCAGATCCCGTATGGTCACAGATTAGGTCCCTGGCTGACCTGACAGTGTTTTCTCTTTGCTACTGCTCTGTCAGAGCTCCCTTGTCCCCTTCTCTTCTGTGGTACATACGGAAACATCTGAGCTCACAGTACCCAGGGCTCTGCAGATACTGAAAGCTGTGCCACTCCTCCGGTAAAGTAGCGTTCAGTGCTGTGGCGGAGCAGATTTCTCACTGAAGGTTAAATGTGATGAACGTGTAAGGTGCAGTCTTTCTTCCCAGAGGGTTGTCCGTGGATGTCCATCAATGGGCCTTTCTGGGGGAGAACTGCAGCAAAGAGCAAGAGAGGCAAGAGAGCATCAGCTGGCTGGCATTCCTTAAAGTAATCCTCATTAATGCACCCCCCTACACATGCACACACACACTGTGTTGAGCCTTTTCTTGATGCCATAGTGTCGGCTGAGGGTGCAACTTTAGGAATGAGCACATGTTGGTAAAAGCTTTAAAGTAACACATGTCTACTAGCAAAAGGCCTTTCCTGGTAAACAGTTTTAAAATAGTTTTGGCAAGCTACAAAACCTGTGCTATATTTGTCAGTACACCTGTGTCTGCTGTGCAGACTTCCTCCTGGTCCAGCAGAATCTGAAGGCCTTCAACCAGTCACTGGAGTTGCAGCTTTGGACTTGCCCTTAGATGCAGGCCATGCAGAAAGCAGTATTAAAAAGAATAATAAAAAAAATGAAAAAGGGGGGAAAAGTATGGTGACTTTTTTTCTACTTTAATTAATGTGCACTGCTTGGGTGGGGACTGGTTGCCTTTGTGTGAGAAAGGAGCATTTTGGTAGGTATCAGGGCTTTTAAAGGGATAAATCTCCCAGCAATGGGACACTCTGTTTTATTCAGTTTTCTGCTCTCTGAGGCTGCAGTTTGCAGGCTTCAGGTGTTGGTTCTGTGAGCACTGCTGCTCACCAGCACTGATTTTCACAGCCATGCCCTTTCCTGCCTGCGCATCCCTGCTGCCGGACTGTGCTGGCGCAAGGAGTGAGTGGCACTTGTGGCTGAGCCAGTCTCATCCCTTCCTGGAGCTAGGAGGGCTCGTCTCTTCTCGGGCTGGTGTAACCTTCCAGCAAAGTGACACTTATATGGCATACAAGCATATAGAAAGTGTGAAACTGTTTGGTTTATGACTAGCATGCTGCTTTGGTGGTGGTCAGCTGCTCAGCGCCTTGATGGCTCCAGAGCTAGTGCAGGGGAAGGGGGCAGCCTGCACAGTGAGGGCTGGCACTAGGAGAGCCTGGGACTGCCCCTCCTGGTGGGTGAGACCATCTCCATGCTTTCAACCACCACCACTCAGTGCTTGTATGGCTTCACTGCTGCTTGGGTGAGGGAGCTAACGCAGCAGCAGAGGCTTGGTTGTTTCTCAAGTGGAACGGTTTCCTAATCCAGTTCCCTGGGAGTCCAGGCAAACATTTGTGCTCCCAGGTAGGAAGAGGTGGCTGAAGGCTAAGGGGTGCTTAACTTGGCCCTGCTGCCAAAGGGGACTTCTAATGCAATGGCACTCTAAAGTCCTTGGTGGTACATGGACAAGAGACGATACCTCCCTGTAGTTCAGATGTTACTCATGTAAGTGGGAGGTTGAGATATACTGTGGTGTCCTGGGGTATTTTCTTTTGCTCCCATTCAAGTAAGCTCCCAGGTAAGGTTGGTTTTCCTTTGCTTTGCAGTTGCATCCAGACTTTTTCTTCCTGTTGCAGATGCAGTGGAGTTAGGGCCTAAATCCTCTCATGCCTTCAGTTGCATGAAGTGATTTTAAAGTAGCCTTTGTGTCAGTGCTGTCTGTTCCTGGGAACAGTGTTAAAGGATGCTCTATTCCTGCCCGGGTGGATGAAGCATGGGGCACAAAACATGGCTGTGCTCTGGCTCTCTGCTCCTCTTCTGCCTGTGACACGTTACATCTTGCCAAGAAGAGAAAACAGCTTTTCCAAGGCAGAAGACCCTTTCAAACAGATGGGGTTTATTTCCTTTTAAGTGATTCTGCCCAGAAAACGTGGTCAAGCTACCTCTGACCTCTGCCTGCTCCGGCTGCCTCCTGTTGCAGCTGGCTCTGATGAGACACTTGTCCAAACTCTTGTGCTTTTTGTGGCTTCCCTTCCTGTGCTGGGACCACGAGGTGGCAGGGTTGTTCCACCGATGCTGATGCTGCCAGGGCGGCGGGACGGCAATGCAGCTGCTCATTTTTTACAGCCAAGGCGAAAGCTGTGCTTGGTTGTTTGTGTACCATCATAACTGTGTTTTGAAATTTGGAAGAATTTCACATGTATGTATCTAATCCATGCTCCTTAATTTCTTTATACAACACCAATTTGTTCTGGGTCTTGACTGCTGTGTAGTTGTTTGGGTTTTTTTTCCCCCTGTTCTCAAAGGAGATGGAGGGGAGGGGGAGTTGTACAGCAACATCCAGAATTCCTCACGGGTTCCAGCATTGATCAAACCCTGTGAAGCACATTACTGAGGCTGTGAAGGCTGTTGCTTTTGTCCTCGTTTCACCCTGTTCTGTCAGGGTATTGCATCACGTAATATGCAAAGTGTTCAGAGCTCCTGCAGTACCCCAGTAATAGAGGTGAACTGAGGTTGCAGCAACAGCTCTTCCTCTGCATTCCTGTTGCTTTCTATAGGCTTTAGCACACTCACTTCTGCTGCAAACCCTCCTTGGGGTCACTGAGTCCACTAAACATGATGTGATGCTTGTGGGGTCATTAAGAAGCAATTTGGGTAGGGGGAAGAATTTCTCCCAAAAGACCTACTTGGAGAGATCGTTTAACCTATCAAATGGTGATAAGGGGAGACATCTCTTTCAGGCATTTCCCTTTTCAGAGTTCTCCCACCCCCCTGAAATTAATGCTCCTGTTTTACATCTCTCAGTTCACTGTTCTAGGATGCGGGACTGAAAATCAGCAATGCAGTTGTTTGCTCTTGTCTCTCCTTCCCTCTGTCAGCCAAGAGGGTCCCCTTTCTGTCGCCTCTAGAGAGGAGTTTTTGCAGGAAGATGGTTAGCAGAGGAAAAGGGTGTATGAGAAAGATGGCTGGAAACAAGACCACAAAACTCAGGGGGGTAACAGCACCATTTTGGTCAAAAACTCTCCTCTCTAGATAGTGGGGGGAAGCATATTTGCTTCCTTTCCCACTCCCTTTCATCTCCCTTGTCTGGCTGTGTTACTGGCACAGCCAGGGTCCTTCTGCCATCTTATTGTAGACCTCACTTCCTGTAGTGTGAAGGGGTATTTTTTAGCCTCTGAACACTCTGTGCTCCTCTTTGCTGGTGACAACATGTATGTGGGGCTCTGTTCCCTTTGCATCCCCACCTTTTGGGCTACTTCTGCCTTCCTGAGCATGACTGGCTGTAGCAAGGGGCTCTTTGGGCTTGTGCTCCTGCCGTTTTGGGTGTGGGAGGGACAGGGGGGGTCCTGCTCACCCCCACAAAGCTAAAATGCATGCAAGAGAAGAAACGTAGCCAAATAGGTAAAGAAATACCAGTTTATGATTCTTTTCTCCGTCCTTCCTCCCATCTGGTTTCTAGTAGCAACAGGAGCCTTCACAGGAGCAATGCATCTCCTGTGTCACACGTCTGTCGCTGTTCAAGTATTGTTGTCTTTTTGGCCTGATCTGTGCTGAAATAGCTTTCTGGCACAGAGAAATGAGTTGGATGGGAGGGGAGGATGCTCTCGTCTGCCCTGTTAAGGGAAAAGTTATGCTGGTAGAAAGAGTGAGTGGTTTTGTAGTTTATGCTGGGGGAAATGGGATGGGGTTGCTTTGCTGTTCTTGCTTACTCTCTTCTGGAAAGCAGCTAAGAGCTGCGCTGGCAAAGTGTCTGTTCTGGTGTGAGCAGAGCTCTGCCCCAGGGTTCTCTGGCTCTGAACTCTGATGTCTAAAGTGATTGCTGGGTTACATGCTGAGCATGACTGAATGCCACTGAAATGCAATGGAGCAGAATTTCACGTGCCTGCTGCCCTGGGCTTGCTGGAGGTGCGTGGGGAAGGCAGGGATGGAAGAGGGCACTTATTTATCTGGTGTGGCATGTGAAGCATTAAGCTTGTGGCAATTCCAGGCTCTACTGGTATGGGAGACTAAAGGGATCCTGTGACTCAGCTGGTGCCATGCTCTTTCTTACTCACTTCATGTGGAGGGGGATGGTAAAAGAAGAGCAATCAGAAGGATTGCTCAAGGGACTGTCATACCTCTCGGATGCTACAAGCATCAAAGTGAGTGAACCCGCAATTAGCCAAGAAATTACAAGCAGAATGGGCTGGATTGTCAGTAAGCAGGCAGGGAACAAGCCAAGAGTAGAGTGTGACTGTGTACTCCTTGTCCTTTCTTCATCCACAAACACTTTTAGTGTATAGAAGGAGCATTGCTGTGTGCCCGTGGTCGTTTTGCTGCCTTCTCGCCTTTTTCTTTTCTCTTCATCCACCGTAACAATGAGGTGTAACACTGAGGTGTTACAGACCCCACCATGACAAGGGAAGCATCCTGCCTCCTTTCATGGTGTCTGATCACTCATCACTTACGGTTTGGTTCTGTGGTGTATTGACTTGATGCCAGAGAAATCCTATTGATTTTGATATGGGGACACCTTGCTAATGTTCCTGCTCAGTTAAGAGAGACAACACTGTAATGAGTTTGGGGGGTGGGGAACAAGAGGGAGGAAGTATGTTTTCCTTGCTTATAGCATCTGGCATAAGAAAGGTAATATGCTGAAAAGGAGAACAACCTCATCCCTTCTCTGTATATATTAAAGGTTAAGATGCTGAAGTCAGATCAGGAACTGTAGATCTTTCCACAGTGAAAGCGAGCTAGTTAATGCGGCAGTGCTTGGCATTCAAGAGCTTGATTCAGCCTTGGACTTGGAGAATTCAGCTCCTTTCCCTCCCCCTTCCTTCACCTCTCCCTTGGACAAAATATGTAACACTGTATGTGCAATACCTGTCCTGCGGAAGCCAAGGGCACTTGTTTGTAGTACAGGGAAATGCTGCACTCCAGGCTTCCTGGCAGCCTTTGGTTTTGGTGTGGTTATAAAGTCTGGAAGCATCTGAAGTTGCTCTTCTGCCCTCATCCTACCGATGTCCCCTGCTCTGTTTGGCATGTGGAGGGAAGGGTTGGTGTGTAGTGAGGTGCCAGTTCCCTTCTCTGTACCCATTTTCCCTGTATGGTCCTTCTGGATCATATTCTACTCTTGCAAGTTGTTTCTGTTTTTTCCATGGCAAAGCTGATTTCCAAGGTTCCTACCCAGGAACCCCCAGGATATTCTATTAGGTGATGCAGCAGTTTCTGTCCCTGTCACCTCCACTGTCTATTTGATTGTGTTTGCCTTGTGCAAGAAAAGGCTGTTTGCAAGAAGGGATAGTTTTCATCCTAGTTCAGCATGGTCCTGGGAAACAGTTTGTTGACTTGGAGAGGTGGATGTGTTTGTGCTGCAGGAGTGCAAATGACTGGTGGTGGCTACACTTTCCTCCAAAGGGCTGATAAAACTTTTACGAATGTATCCAGAACATGGTCCAACAAACCGGTTCGTCCCCATTGTATGCAGGTGGGAGCTTGGAAGAGCAGGAACCTCATTGAGTGTCCTTGCCGACATGGAACTGTGCCTGTATCTGCTGCGTGCTCATCTGCCACAACATGTAGCTGTATCGATGTTCTCATGGATTTTTCCATGTCACTTAAAGCCTTTTTTGCATCACCTTTTTGTGAAAATTAGCTGATGCATCACCTTCCCATGCCATATTGTCTAGTGAGATGTGGTGTCTACTTTAAGTACCCAGATTTAATTTCTTTGTGTTGATGAAAAGCTGAACAAAGGAGGCTGGTGCTCTCCTTCTGTGCATTTTATGATCTGTCCTCTTTGTTTTCCAATTACCCTTTGAGTTCATTGCTTAGTTTGCTCAGCTGAAGGAAGAATTGAGGAGTGTCCCATCTTGAAGGAAAGGCTTTAAGAACTGCCATGCAGTTAGACACCAGAGACTCCATGCAAGCGTCCATAAAGGCAGAAAACCTGGGAGAAGCACATTTGAGAGCTGAAGTTAATTGTGAGGCCCAAACAGTGGGAGATAAAACTTCTTTGGCTACAGTGTGCACAGACCATTTCCTTCTGGAGGTGCTGCACAATGTTCTCCATGAGTCGAGTGCTTAGCAGAGGAATTTGCTTGCATCCCTCCCTGGGTATCTTCAGAGAAGGAAGGGGGAATGATTGAGTTCATTGCTAAGTGACTAGTCTTGTAGTCCAAAAATGGTAGAAGAATGAGATTTCTGGCTGTGTGTACCGGTTCCAAGTCCTTCAAGGTACTAGCACATTGAGGATCCTACAAACAACCAATGCTTTCAGCATCTTCCACTCCATGAGGTGAAGTAGGAGTCTCACATTTTAGCTTGGTGGCTTTTTTTTTTCTTTTTCAAGGATGTTATTGTCATTGCAGTGTGCTTAATAATGACCAAGCACAAGAGCACAGATGTCAGAAAACCAACACTGGTAATGACTTTGATCCAGTCCTCTCAAATGGATGCTGTTGGATGTAATGTAAGCTCAGTCGCTCATACAGAAAGAGACATTTGTGGTTTAGTCCCATCTTTACAAAATATAATTCCTCAGGGCATCTTCACATTGTAAAGGTTAAAAGCTTGTGGGGGCCTAATGATACACAGAGGTGGGGTTTGATCCAAGATGAAAATCGCTGAGGCATAAGGACTGAAAAATTTGCCAAGATATCTGCAGTGGTTGTGCAACACCAGGAATCTGACAGTATTGGAACGTATGGATTGCATCTGGGGATTTTTGTTCTTAAGAAAACAACTGCGTTGGGGCATTTAAAACAAAACAAAACGAAAAGTAGCTGAGACAGTCATGTCTATAGTTTTGATGAACAAATTCCAGAATATTATGGGCTATGTTTCAGAATTACTGGAACTGGATTGGATACCATGCATCATTTAGGCTTGTTAAATAAAATATGTAATAGTTTGTCTGCTCACTGTTGTTTTTATTCTTGTTTTCTTCCTTTCCCAAATTGTTGGAGACAGCACCTGTTCATGAGAGTTCTCTATGGAGGATGCAATGACTGTGACTGAAGTCAGAGCTGCAGACCTGGGTTTTAGATTGGAAAGGGAAGAGGAGATGAGATCATGATGTGAAATGCTCTTACACCTTCTCTTTGTTTTTCAGTGGACGAATATAT
The DNA here is from genome assembly GCA_013398125.1 of Aegotheles bennettii. Taxonomy (NCBI): domain Eukaryota; kingdom Metazoa; phylum Chordata; class Aves; order Caprimulgiformes; family Aegothelidae; genus Aegotheles; species Aegotheles bennettii. The sequence continues at coordinate 49,545 of VZRW01012949.1, read as the reverse complement.
TGCCATTGCTAAAGAGAAGCATGGATACAATATGGAACAGGTAATAACCCTTTGAATATCTACTTTATTTTTGAATCTTTTTCAGCAGGTATTAAAACATGACTGCCTAGAACTGCTTCTTCCCTTCTGTACAGTCTGTTTTCTCTTCTCCTGCTTATCCCAAAACTGACTATTCCCAATAGTAACCTGTGCTCTGGGGATATGGAGTTCGCCTCTGGTTTTACATCAAGAGTTGGAAGAAGAAAAACAAAAGCATTGTAATTTCTAAGTTTATCCATGAGTATTATGCTTCCTGTGGTGAGTACCTCTTGAACACTTCCAGAACCCTGAACAACATTGAAAAGCTTGGTTTGTCTTTGGACAGCTGCCTGATTGCATTGCTGTTTCCAGCTGACCGCTCTGTCTCTGCTTCATGGATGTCTTGGCAGTTCTTAATGAGCTATTGAACCATCATATGCTTTTCTGAGACAAACCAATATCCAGTTATTTACCTTAAACCTGTGCTGCAAATCACTTTGCATTTCATAGATGAGCACCTTGGATGTCGGTGCAGTAGTGGTGGATGACTTCACAGCTGTCCCTGAGGTCAGCCAGTGCCTTTGGCCTGGGGATGGAAGTCCTGGTCTGAGGAGCAGACCTCTCCTTCACTCCATGTGGTCTAGGATTGTGTGCTAACCTTCCGTGTGTTAACTAACATAGACTTCAACACTCATCTGGGTAGATGAGTAGACCTGTGCCTGGGAGGCTTTTCTGAATTCTGTGGAGTTTCCTTATGCACTAATACCTGCCCAGAAAGGGAAGGTGGGGAATCTCATGACTTACTGTATTGGCAAATTATGTACTGTCTTTACAAAGGGATTCTACAAAAACTTGAAAGTTTATGAAATTGTTCAAACAAAAGCCATGAGCATAGAAACCAATTATTTGGGTGGGCAAGGGTTTCTATTTAAATGATTCTGCTGTCATCTTTGAGTCAGGCTTTCAGTGGTTGATGCTGGTGCTCAAAAAGACTTTTTGTGGAACAAAAGTTGAGATATCTGAAGTGGAACTTCTGTGGAACTGAAGTTGAGATAGCCAGCGAAATTTCCAGCAAAACCAGGAATGATCAGACTTGATAATTATAGTTTCTAGGAGCAGAAAACAGCAATAAAAGAAACACAAAGGCATCAAAAGGCTTCAAACTTCAATGAAAATAAGGATGGTAGCTTACTTCAGTTGAGATATTGTGGGTAATATTTGCCAAAAGAGATAGTCTTGGAGTAATAAAAATAGATTTCATTATTTTAGTGGAGAAGTATTGTTTGGAGAGAATAGACTGATTAGAAGACTGATCAAAATGAAGCTTGCAAGTTTGAAAAGCCACTGAATTTCTGCGTTTTGAAAAACTTTAATTTGACTGCAGATATGCATTCAATTTACCATTGGAAATGCAGACCTCCCACTCATTCCTTGAAGTCTTTCTCCCGATTTTTCTCTCCTCTTCTGTGTACAGAAGTTACGGGACTCACCGCACTAGGGTGTAAAGTGGCTGAGCAACTTGTAAATAATGTCTCTCCTAAAAATTTTCTCATTCCTTCCCTTTTAGTCTTGCATAATACTCTGGAGCTAAACGTGTTTCCCAGGTCCTTTGGGATTTCCTAGGCAGCTATGCTAGGTACTTTCAGGAAGTAACTGGAAAGGATCTATCTTGTATCACTCTGGGAGGCACGTACTCATTTTGTATTTTAGGGATGAGTGTCAAGGCTCTTAAATCATGATGATCTGTTGTGTCACCAAGGGCCAGTCTCTTCAGCAATCATTGGAGTTCCTGTTAGCAGGGTAACTGGACAAGCTGATAATGGACTCCCTGGAAGCGAGTCAGCTCGCTTTAGCATTTGGCCACTGACTCCAGGCTTTGCTGGCCAAGGCAGCCCTTTCCCCACGTGTGCATGCCCCTGGCAGCCAGTCTCTTCGGACCCCTGTGCAGGTGGCTTGGCTGGCAGTCATCGTGCAGAGATTCCCATTCTTCCATCTCTGCCCCCTGCCCCAAGCCCACCTCTGCAGGCTGAGATGTGCCAGTTTGAAGGGAGTGGTGAGCAGTCTGGCAAGGGAGGCTGGGGCACACGCCAGCGCTTCCCTGCCCAGCGGCTCCCCCATCCAGCTGGCCTCATCTATGCTGCTCACAGCTCCCGGATCTCTGTCCTTTCTCTCCCCTTGCCTGTGGCCAAGTGCTCCATAGTTGGCTCCACTGCTGTAGGGTGATGGCTGGAGCATCGGGGATGTGCTGGTGGGAGTTCCCGTGGCCTCGCCAGCTCGAGGGCAGGCAAGAGCAGACTCCGGCAGGCGAGTGAGCTCTGGCAGGGCAGGTGGGTGGTTGTGCTGAGCTGCAGCAGTCACAGGCTTTTGGGAGCACTACAGCAAATCTGGCTATGAGCTGTGCTCTCCTGCCAGCCTGTGTCAGATGTCCCAAGACAAAGGAGGCTGGAAAGGCTGTCTACTCACCTGTGTATGAGTTCTCCTAGGGCAAGATGGGGTGGAGGAGGAATACTGCTCTTGTGTTAAACAAGCCTATAAAGAAAACCTTTTTGTTTATCTTCTGCTTTGTATAAGCAGCTGTCCCCTCAGCCCTTGATAGCACCTTAGAAGTATTTAACACTACTCTGCTCTCTGAAAATGTCTCCCTGCTTGTTTTCCCTTGCGTTCTCACAGGGGTATTTGGTACAGGTTATATCTGAAGCTGAAAGGGATGTCAGGGAAGAGAAAACTTGGTCCTTCATGGCTGAAAAATAGTTTCTTTGGCCCCATGCTTGCCAGAGTGGATGGAGATAAGTGGCTATGTGGCTCCTGCAACATCTCAAGTGACTGTGCTGCAACCAAGATTACTTCTCACTCAGCATGGTGGCAGAGGGAGGGGAGGGTGCCTGGGCAGCACTGAGAAGCCTGTAGGGTCAGGACAAGATCTTGGATAACACTAATATTTATACACACACTCTGCAGAATCTCAGGGGAGCAAGATCCCATAAAGGAACTGGTTTTTGCATAGCAAAGCATAGAGGGGAAGCCCCAAATCAGGAGGGATTTTGTAGCTCTGAGCGGCCAGGGTGAAACTGCTCAGATGAGGGTAACTGTGGCTGTGAAACCTGAGCTGAGTTTGCATATGACAAGCAGGTTACTCTGGTGTTCTACTCAGCATGTTGGGGATTGTTTTCACTTTACAGCCATTGTGAAAGGCTGGTTTCCAGCTCTGCAGAGTCAGGCCTTCCCAGAATGACTTGTGGTGGTCACTGGTGTGCCAGATGCAGCAATGTGTCATAACGCACAGGGGCTGCTGCCCCTGGGAGAGGGCTGGCTGCGGGGGAGCATCTCGGAGATGGCAGGAGGAGCTTGGTTTGCAGGTGGTGAAGTGCAGCACATACACTTTGTCTTTCGAACTGAGAACCAGAGACTGCAATGGTGAAATGAGGTGTCTCTCAAGGGGAAAAGTGAGCAGCCCCCAGAATGAGTGCAAGTTGTTCCTCGTTCAGGCCAGGGACATCTTAGCAGCAAGTAAAGGCTGTGCATGCTCCCTGCCTTTCTTTCAGTTCTTCCCTCTTCCCCTTTTCCCCCACCTCTCTTGGAAAAAGCCCCCTAAACAACCATGAAAACCTCTCGTCAATAAAGCACCCCCCTGATTGCACAGGAAGTGAAGGGAGTTTAGCACTGGCAAGAAGCTCTAGTCCAGCCTGTTCTTTAAGTAGTCTCCCCAAACCCTTGCTTAGCTCTCCTGTGTATACCACGATCAGTAAAATTAGTCGTTTCTTCAGTTTTCTTCTCTGCCCTTTCTGTTGCTACTCTCTTATTACAGAATCACAGAATCTAAGGGGTTGGAAGGGACCTCGAAAGATCATCTAGTCCACCCCCCCTGCCAGAGCAGGGTCATCTAGAGTACATCACACAGGAACGCATCCAGGCGGGTTTTGAATGTCTCCAGTGAAGGAGACTCCACAACCTCCCTGGGCAGCCTGTTCCAGTGCATTACATTTGTCCTCATTACATTACTAGCTGTGTGATTTGTCTTCACAACCTAGCAGGGTGGGGTCAGATTCCAGGTTTCTTGCACACAGAAAAGTGTCTGGTGTAGCTGGGAATTAAAATGATGTCTAACGTGTTGCCTGAGAAAAATGCTGTAGCTTTCCCTTTGCATACGTGTAATAATATTTCTTGTGATTACAACTGTCCCCTTGGTGTCCTTGTTATTTCTAGGCCCTTGGGATGCTGTTTTGGCACAAGCACAACATCGAGAAGTCTTTGGCAGATCTGCCAAACTTTACTCCGTTCCCAGATGAGTGGACGGTGGAAGACAAGGTCTTGTTTGAACAGGCCTTTAGTTTCCATGGGAAAACCTTTCACAGGATTCAGCAGATGGTAAGTGGTGTCACAGGAACAGAAAAGCAGAACAAGCGGTTGGACTGTCATCTTCAGTGCTGACTGTGCTGGACTCCTGTCTAATGCTCTTGGGAGAGAACAGGACAAAGAGGGTGTTAGAGGAAAAACGCAGAAAGAAACAACATTGTTTCCAGAGTCTCTGTAGAGTGTTTTCCTGAGGTGCTTTACTGGTTCAGGATAAACTTTGACTGTGCAATTTTTTTGGTTGGAAATTACAGTTTTCAGCCCCCTGCGTGCTGTTGGTAGTGTTTGTCTCAGCTGGAGTTCAGGCATGGTCTGTGCACATGTGCCCACCCACAAACAGAGTGAAGATCATCTCTGTGCAAAGTTGATTTCCTTTCTCACAGCCTGCTTTTTAGGAATTCATTTTATTTGACTGAAGTCTGTGCTTAATGTGATTTGGGACTGTCAGTGGATGCTGTGGTGGAGGTTTATACATCATGACAAGCATTCAGCCCTTTGCTTTCAGTTAGTAGTGATATTTTTTTAAACTGTGTCTGAAAACTTCAGGGGTAGGTTTCTGCCTGAAAGGGAACTGCTGGGGTGTGTGCAATTTTCTTGGAAAAAATGGGATGTAACATTTTCTTATTAATTATATCTTGAGAGTTTGTTCAAGTGGTTCACCACCTGGGTGGGAATCAGACTTTGTTCTCTGCTCTCCTTTAGTAAAGTGCCTCTCGAGTGTTCCAGCAGGACCCCGTAATGTTGGTTGTGACCCTTTGAAGTGAGCTTAGGCTGTCGCAGTCTGTTCAGCTGCTTTAAAGCACATGTGAAGGTTTGTGCTGCTGATCCTGCTGAAAAGAGGAAGGTGACTTGCCTCCCAAGTATGAAGGAAAACTGCCAGGTCCTTTTCAAAAGGGTAGGAGGAAGAGGCTCGTTCTCCTCATGTCCTCCTCGAATGTTCCTTCACCATTGTTAGTTTCTGAATGTTCTTGGAGTCCTAGGGTCTTCTACTCTCTTGGGTCAGATCATAGGGCTTGCAGACAGTATGGACAGCTGTCATAGACAGTCTGGACAGTTGTGGACTCCTGAAGGTTGAAGCTGTTGTTTTCATTATTCTTCTGTTCTTACATAGGGGGAAAAAAAGGGGAGAGGAATGTCCTGGGGAAAAAAAGAGAACATAAAGCCCGTCCTGTTACTTGGTTAAATGCCAAAGCAAGAAAGTCTCAATATGGTTTATGTGCAGAGCATGACTCTGTCCCTGAGTGAAGTGCATTCCAATACAGGGATGCCAAGCTTATGCACTGTTCCCTAGGTAATGATATTTTTTTACTGTTGCTCCCAGAAAAGCCATCCTGCATGAAAGGAATTAAATGATGTGAAGCTTTGTGTTTAGCAGGGGACAGGAATCAATGGCTCCGGAGCACACTAGTTGTTAGTTTATATATGCTGCCCCATTAGCACCAGTGCAGCTTGGAACTGAGGGGAAAAATCATCAAAGCCACAGAATGAAGTGACTTGCGTTATATCAGAGCTGGTTCTGATATTTTGGCACTCTTAGCATGTGCTGGTAGCCAAGTGGACGTTTGTCACGAACAGCCTCGGCCCTGAGTTTGTTCAGTGGAACTCTTTAATTCCGGCGTGCCAGCCTGCTGCATGGCTATTGGCAACACAACATCAACACAGCACCTGTGCTTGGCCAGCGCAGATGGATTTATGCCTGTGTGCAGCTGTGGGCCAGGGTGGTAGTTCTGCTGTGATCCATTATTAGAACCCAAGGTCAACCCGCAGTCTGAGAACCAGGCTTATCTCAAGTGAAGACTTCAACTGCAGTATCTGAATAAGAGAGATCTGGCTCTTGCTCACAGTTTTGTTTTCCTCCCCACCCATCCTGCCCTCTAAGCTGAATCAGACACTTATCAAAAACATGTTTTATTTGGAAGAAAGGACTTCTTCTACCTTGTAGAAGTCCTGTGTGAGAACATTCAAGCAGAGTACCTCAGAAGTAGAGAATTAGTCTTAATGTGGTTTTATGCTCTTTGGAGGCAGACTTGATTCATAGCTGCAGGGCAATGACATTAGTGTAAGAGGACAGAGATTTTGAGACTCGTGTTTTCCTGTATTCTTAGTTAACCATACAGTAACGTTTCACCTTTTGAAAATATTGTTTGTTGAGACCTTTGAGTAGACTTCATCATGTGAATGGTGTGAATAAGCCTTTTTGACCAAACATCAAAGATATGCTTGGGATGTAGCCTGCAATTCAGCAGTTCCTGCAGTTGCTTACACATGCCTGTGTTGGCTTTTAAAACTGTTATCTCAGTTTCAAGGCCCCATTTTGGATTTGCTCTTGCTATGTTCCTTTATTCTGAAGGGAACCAGCTACCTGGCCGGTGAGTGGAGGCTTGCTGAGATGCTCTGTAGAGATTTTATGGTCCCAAATAGTAAGCATTAACCTGAAACACTCCCCCATAGGTAATTGTTTGAAAGGCTGCAGAACTGCCTTGCTTGAGCCTTTGTGAGAATCCAGCATAAAGAGGTCAGATGTTCCTTGACAAAACCAGACCAATTGTATGTGAACTCCTGGGAGTGCTTTACATATATAAAAGGATACATGTTTAATTTACAGCTTCCTGACAAATCAATAGCCAGCCTGGTGAAATTTTACTACTCCTGGAAGAAGACAAGGACTAAAACTAGTGTGATGGACCGTCATGCTCGTAAACAAAAAAGGGAACGTGAGGAAAGGTAGGTTTTCAAGCAGAAAGGCTGTGTATTGACACACACTGATTTCTTTAGACTATCTCAGATTCCTGTTAGCTTGTAAGAAACTAGGTGTAGGATTTTCCTCAAAATGTTTCCTGGTACCACACCTTCTTTCCCCAACCCTCTTCCCTGCTGTGCATGTTTTTCTTTGCTTAAAACCAGAAGGAGTCTTGGCAATTAGGTGTGCTGCCTTTTTCATCACTGTGCAATTCTTGATTGCCCTCTAGAGCAGTGGTCACTGTCCCATCTCTCTAGAAGTTTTTTTTCTGATACTGCTTGCAAGTGGAGAAAATGAAATGAAAACTGTTTACAAGCTGATTGGCACTGTTGTCAGCAGAGCCAGAAAAGCTGATAAGCAGGACAGTAAAGGAAGTAATGAAAGAGCTAGAAATCTGCCTTTATTTCCTCCACGTGATGCTCAGTAGTGTGAGAATGTGCACCTGATGGGGAATAGGCTCCAGTGCAGCATCCCTCAGCCTGTGCATATGCACACACAGGCCCTGCCCCTGCCTTTTCCTTAGAAAACTGTTACCAGTATAAGGCTATCAGGCCAAGCTCTATTCCCTGGGAAAGATGAAGTTAAGGCTGTGGTTTTGAGCATCTGAGAAGAGGGTAGTACAGGTGAACTTAGGCTGAGTTCTGTAACAGAGGTGTCCCAGGGAGTGCTGGGTGCATTAGGATTTGGCTAGGGGTGGTGGTGGTCAAGAGGTCACTAGCCACTGAGCTTTAGCAGATGAGCTTGACTCCTGCTTGTGTGGCTTTGTCTCCAAGTTCACCCTCCTGGACAGCTGTGCAAGCCCTTGAAGGTAGGTCAGCTGGTGGCCCTGTGTGTATTGCTAGAAGAATCTGTACAGTTAGAACTGCCACTTGATGACTTTACCTAGTTCTGGAGCTGACAGAGCCTCAGAAATATGGTGGTCTCACAGAATCGCAGAATGTTAGGGGTTGGAGGGGGCCTTAAAAGATCATCTAGTCCAACCCCCAAGTCTCAGGTGTGTGTGTGGGAATAAAAACCCCCTTTGAACAGCAACAACTCTATCTGCTTGATGCAGGTGCCTTCTCAACCTGCTCCAAAATGCAGTTAATGCCTTTGCAGACCGAACTTGAGGTGTGCCTGGCTTAGGAAAACTCCTACCATAATTGGGCAATATTCTGCCAAATTTTTCCCTCAAAGGAGTTTGTGCTCTGGCACTTCCCGGGGAGCTGTTTGCTGGCTCCAGCGTGTATGAGTGAGCCCTGTTTGGGAAAGCAGAAGAAATGTGTTTGCGGGGTTGAGCTGTGCTACACCAGTGACTCACTCAACCTCTCCCATTTCTCCATTAGGTCAACAATACTTGCTTAACAGGCAGGGCCAGGGAGAACGCTACCAGCCAACTTGTCCAGTATTTGGTTGGGTTTCTTTCATCTCAGTCCCTCTTTCCATTCTGTTCTTTTCCCTTATCTGCACATGGCTGTCTTTGATTTTTAATTTTTATTTTTATTTTTTTTCTTCTTCTCTTCTCACCATCCTGCCTTTTTTTTAATAATTTTCCTACTAATTT
>VZRW01012949.1:19430-40874 GCA_013398125.1 Aegotheles bennettii | reverse complement strand
TGAAGGGGGGGGGGGAGGGGGGAATCTCTTGTGAGGAGTATGTGTTTATCTCTTACTATGTAGTTTAGAATCTTTTAATACTACCTCTCTTTTTTTGTTCTGTACTTATAAATTAAATTATTGCAATTTGGAAATACATCTCTCTGGTAGCTATGCTTTTTTTGTTGGGAAAAGCTGCACCTCAGACCATCTGATGATTGGGAAAGAACTGTATGGACTGCCATGTGCTGTATTTTGTAACCTTTGAGGAAGGCAGCTGGATTGGAAATGCCTAATTTGGTATACTCCTGCAGCAAGCTGAGCACCAGGCCATCAGCTTGATTTTTGATTTCCCTTCTTTCCCTATCAAACTCCTATGCCCCCAAAGGGTTTGTCAGTGCAGCCCTGGCAGGGCGTGGAAGCAGAGCTGGTTGAGTTTGGGGTGCCTAGATTTTGAGGTTGTTAATGTGCCATTGGGTGTTGGCAAAACTTCAGAAATGGTCTTCAGTTAATAGTGATCAGTGTCTAAAGCTGCAGAAATGAGTTGGGTGGGTTTTGATCTAGCTCATGGCTAGGTGATTTGCTGAAACAGAAGAGCAAACTGCGAGCACAGCAAAGCTCATGAGGCTTTGGCCTTTGCAGAAAGGCTGAAATCTGAACCTAGGAGAGAGCACAAGGAAGCTCTTTTGAAGATGGGGTTAAGAGAAGAGCTAGTCTGAGGCATCTCATCAAATACTGCTGTATCTCTTCTGTGGCTAGGCAGGGAAATTCCCCAGCCCCTCAGACTGTCACTAAAATAGCTCCCAGTGCATTTGGGACCAGGTTTTCAGTAGCTGTTCTCAGTTGTGTGCAAGGGGCTTTGTGTATGCAGCTTTGGGAGGGGCTGTTTGTGGGTTTATTCCCTGGAATTGTGGTTACATAAACTAAATAGTTTATGAATCGACTGGTAAGTGAGGTGGCCTGGGAGATCAGGAATGGCTTGTGCAAGTGACTGCTGCTGTGGAGATGGATGCCACCTCAAGCCACCTAGCAGTACGTTCCTCCTTAGTCTGTCTGCACAGGACATTGCTGCAGCAGGGAGACAGCCGTGAGCAAGCACCGGTACCACAGCCGTGCTCGCTGGCACCTGCCATGCCTGCTGTCCCTGCTGTCCCCTGCTTCTGTGTGAATGCACCCCGGCTGGCTCCAGCACTCCAGCAGCCTAGCACAGCTTCTGCTGGGGTTTCTCTGCACAGCCCTGCCATGCACTGGCACTGCGACATACCTGCATCAGCTGAAGTTCCTCGTCCCAGACTATAAAGTTTGACATGACAAAATAGGTTTGTTTGTTTTATTAAAAAAAAAAAAGCGGCTTTGATTAGGTCAGCTTATTTCTTCCATTTCTGGGCATCATCCCAAACGGTGCAATTAACTTCAGTTGTGTACGGGACAAAAATTCTAAATGGTGAAAATATATTCAATTTAATGTCTGATTAAAATTCCAATGAAGCCAAGCTGGCCAGGTGTGCCAACACCACTTTCAATATGGCCCCAATTTCATGCCTGTTATTATTCTGTAACTGATAACCTCTCTTTCTTTTCCAGGGAAGAATGAAATGTGAGGCTGTCACTGAAAAAAAACAAACCAAACCCCAAACTTTTTTATGGTTGTTCTTGAGGGAATTCATCTTGTGCATGTCTGTTTTGCTAAATGTTAAGGAGTTGTATGAAATTCATGTTTTAGCAGCTTGCTGTAATTCTAAGTCTTTGTTTCTGTCTCAGTTTGCCTAAAGTTAAAATGGTTGGTGTGCTATGTTCTTTAAAAGTTGACTTGTGTAATCAATTTTGTGTACCTTGCCTTGATCTGAGCAGACTTATTTTGTCTAAGTACACTACTGAGAAGTCTTCTGTTACAAGACATGGTCCCTAGTATCCTTACAATTAAGAATTTCTTAACTTAAAACAAAAACAAAGAAACAAAAAGAAACAAAGAAACAAAAAACCCAAAACAAAAAAACAAAACCCAAACAACCTACTCCAACCCCCTAGAAATGTGCCCAGGGAATAAAACTAAGGAAAGCTGTTGGGCTTTGCATCCATGCATTTCTTGTAGCATGCTATTTACAGAAAAAAAAGAGCCTCACAAAGTAATACAGTACTGTTTGCTTTTGTCTTCCAGTGAGGATGAAATGGAGGAAGCAAATGGAAATAACCCGATTGATATTGAAGTTGAACAAAACAAGGAGAGCAAAAAGGAGGTATAATTATTTTCTTACTACTGTACAAATGGAAGTGTGTACTTACTAGCTCCTTCATGGAGAAGCTTACAGTGTCTATTTTTCTATATTTGTGCTTTATATACAAAAAAAAAGAATTGTCTTCAGAATTATCAAGACAAGTATAGACAAGTAAGTTATTATGGATGGAGCTGGGAAAAATTAAGACTTCACCATCCCGTGATAGTGTACTATGTGAATATTTTTCTAGTCCCTTTGATTCCCTCTTTGGCTATAGTGGCTTGACCCACCTTCAGTGATGGTTTAAACCAAACATTTAAGTCTCCACTGAGATGACTTGGTGGAGGGGAAGTAGGTAGACTAGCAAGACTGTGTTTATCTACACATTAGACTCTAAGGTAAATTCCTGATGTACTGAAATCCTCCGCAGTAGTTTTGAGGATATTGGTGGCACCAGGATTACAGCTACAGTGGTGAACAGTAAAGGAGAAAACTTGTGTGGCGCATTCATTTTGTCTGGCACAGGGGCCTTAACCTCTTACACACAGAATATTTTACCTACTTCAAACCTAGTACTTGCACCTCACTTCAAATACTTCATTTTAAGTGAATATAGGGTTCTGGATGAAAATAGCCACACAAATACAACAGTTTTGAAAACCTAGTCTGAGATGCTTAACAGGAAAGTGTATACTTTATTGTCATGCGTATAACTTGCTGGTTATCTGTTACTAAATGAAAAAAAGCCTTGCTGTTCAGCAGCAGCGTGGGCTGTGTATGTGTGAGTGAGTGCTACAGGGAGATGTTTACCCTAAGGCCACCTCTCCTTGAAGTAGCTCTCTTTACTGATTTCTTGTAGCCTAATTTCTCTTTGAATTGTTTTAAAATTATTTTTTAGAAGGGTGTATGTAGGAAAAAACCACCAGAAATACTTAAAAACATGATTGCACACAGTCAAAAACAAAGTTCAAGAGCAGCTGTTTTGTCAGTCACCGTCAGTGAGGTTAATCCTCCAATAAATTATTTTGAATGGAAGTAACTGAAAAATCACAGCGTTCCGGTCTGTTCTTCACCGGTGCCAGAGTGCTCCCTGGACTTCCTAGAAAAGCCTAGCTGTTGCTTCCACTGAAGGAACCAGCATCCCTGATGACTTCCTAGGAACAGAGTCGATGTGAAGCCACTCATGTTTACCCTTACAAGAGGCTGAGTTCTCAAAAACCTCAGCAACCCCCAGACTGGAAGGGTTCTTGCTTGGATAAGCTTGCAGTTGCATACTGCAGCTCTCCAGTGTGTCTTGTAAATAGTTAATACCATCATCTCACTTCCCATTATTTTAATTTTTGAATTTAGATTTCTTCGTGAGCTCTTTGAAAGCTTTTATCTGTAAGAGAGCTCTCTTTGGCCCCCTTTATTACTGCTTCCTTCCCTACCAATGCTCTGAAATTGCTCTGAACTTGCTGCAGAAGAGGGAGAGGTAGTTCTTCACCAACTTGTCTGCTTCTGTTGTAAGGACAAACCAGAGCGGATGGCCAATAGCTCCTATCATCAAGACATTTGTGTAGAAATTCTTGTATGGGAGGAGGCTGTCTGCCCTCCCTGTGCACTGATACAGGCCACAGCACACTAACTGATCTGAAAGAGATCACCAGAACTCACAGAGCCTGTGCAGTCTGGCTGTGTATGCAGCGGCAGGCGGCCTTGCTGGGGGCTTTTCTCAACAGGGATTGTACTGGTGGGTAGAATGAAGCTGGCAACCTGCATAGCCTGTTCGGAGTTAATCTGATTTGATTTTGCAGTACCTGAGCCTGGGCGGATTGAAAATGCCTTGAGACAGAGCAGGTATCCAGGAGGAGGTTGTTCTTTTTTGATTATTACATTTCTTCTAATGACGTGGTCAGACGTGCAGGGGTGGTGATGTACCACTAGCCCAAGACTCTTACCGTAAAGAACCTCCCTGTCCCCAGAGTTGGTTTTTTCAGCTCTGGGACATGCCAGTTACTGTATGACTTGCTGAGTAATACTGGGATTTCTCAGTATCTGAGTATCTGAAATTTCTCATCTGTTTCCTCTTTTGGGAATCATTGGAGGGGGAATCTTCCCTTTTTTTTTTTGTTTTTAGTACTTTCAGTGTTAGTGCAACTGTTCAGGTTTCCTCAGATAGTGGCTCCTCAATACTGAGGTCATGAACTAGAGCTGCCTTCTCCACATCTTCCCTGTTCTTGGACATGCTTCCCATTTCATCCTCTGCTTTTACATGGCTTGAGAGCTTAATCTTTTTTTTTTTTTTTCACAGTGAAATTGAGGAAGAAAATCTTGTTTGTATTAAGGGGTTTGCAAGACTGAAGTGCATGGGGTAGCAGTGGCAATACCTAAATAAACAGAGGAGCACTGCTAAATCCCTGCATTTTAATTCTTTCTGTTTTTTGTGAATTGATTTAATTCTACAGAGAGACATGGGTGGCCAGGAAGGCAAGAGTTTCCAAGACAGGGGAGATATTCAGATTTTCAGAGCCTGCACAATATCACTGAGGCCTGAAGGCATTTGGAGCTGTCAAAAACCATTCTGCTGCAGCTCTGGCATCTTGTCCACAACACAAAAGAATTTCACATTCTTTGAACTGTGTAAAATAATCATTTGAAACTGCTTTTGTTTTTCCTTAATGTTGAGGCTTCTGGGGTATTTGCACTGCAGGCATTGTGTGTTGGTCAACCTGCAGCCTGAACCTGTTGTGAGGCATGACTGCGTGCTCCTGTGAAATTCTGGATGTAGATGAAATATGAATAAATCTGAAATGTCTATCCATGTTGAATAATTGGGGGTGGGGAGAAGAACCACCTCAGTTATCATAATGCTCTCTTCTGAAGTGGAGTGCAGAGCTTACTTCACTTGGTTGTAGCTAAGCCAGTCTTGTTTCTCCTGCTCACCACTCCCTTCTGCAAAAAGAAGTAGCATATCTGTCCTGCTCCTGAGCTTGCCTTAGGCATCATCTCTCACGGAGTCCTTTCCACTAAAGGAGGGAAGAAAAACAGGCAGTTGACCATATTACTGCTCCTGTGTGGCTCTACCCATTGAGCCCATGGAGAAGGTGCAAGCTCTTATCTGCTGGCAGCTGTGCTGGGGTCCTCAGTCATCAGGAGGCAGATATGTGGGGCTTTGTGCTCATCCTCACCTGAGCTTTAATGCAAGTGTTTTAATGCTCACTAATGAGCAAATGCTACAAACTGTGTAAATTACATGTAGCTGCAAATTAGGAGGGAAACAATAGTGCTAAGTGCAGCCAGTGTGTTTAAAGCTGGCAGTGATCGAGTAGAGGATTTCAGATGTGTGGCCTTCCCTCTCTGCTTTTTCTCTCCTCGCCACCCTTCTCTTCTGCGTTCTTGGCCAGGCTCCAGGCACTGGGTAATAACTCTTGTGTGTGAGTTGCTTGTTGAAAATAACTCTGGAAGAAATGGCTTTGGTATTAGACAATCAGATCTGCTCTTGAAGGACCTGTAGTATAGTGTCCTAGCCAATCTACCTGTTGGAGGTGTGCACCTACTTCATTGCTTTAGACAGAAGGCATAAAAATAAAGGTGTGTGAAATATTCCCTCTTCCAAAAGAGGCTTAAATTTTATTTGAGGGTAAAACTGCATCAGTTTAATGAAATAGGCAATGTATCAGTGCTATGCAAGAAAATGTCACTCCAAGAAACATGTGTAACGATCTAAGAATTACTTTGTAATCACCTCACTACTCTATCCTGAGCCTTTAAATGAATTTGGTTTATTCCTTCTTCTGTCCAACATGTAGAAAAACGAGTCTCTGTAAACTCTTCTAGTTGTGTTCTTCCCCCGTCTCCAAACTCCACTTAGTTTCCTTCTGGTGTTCAGTTAAACTGGCATGTTCAGGCCTGGTGATGAAAGCAAGAAGAGGGGTTTTGGAGTGTTTGAAAATAACCAGAATACTTAATTGCTGGAAAACTGGGCATCTGTCTTCCAAAATGAGAATGGGCAGAGAAGACAACCAGTATCTCTGGAAACATTGAAAGCTGCCTACAAGAAAGGAGAGGTTTGTGTGGGATGGTCTCTGTATGACATGCCACTTAAGGCAAAAAATGTCTTCCTACCTGCAAGCTGCCTTTTTCACCCTCCAAACTTTGATGATGGCTAAAAGGCATAGAATCACAGAATGGTTTGAGTTGGAAGGAACCTTTAAGAATTGTCTAGTTTTGTAAAATGACTGCTGTTTGCCAGGTGCCACCTGCTGAAGCTGTTCCTCAGGTGAAGAAGGAGAAGCACAGTACACAGGCCAAGAACAGAGCGAAGAGGAAACCTCCCAAAGGAATGTTCCTTTCCCAAGAAGATGTGGAGGCAGTTTCCGCCAATGCGACAGCTGCTACCACTGTACTCAGACAACTGGACATGGAATTAGTCTCAATCAAACGACAGGTATGGACGGGATAGTTCAAGAATAACTGCTGGTGTTGGTGGCAATGCCTCTCACAGTCAGCAAAGTTTACAGGAGTTTGAACCTAACAGCGATGGTGCACATCGTTTGTGGTTTACTTGACAAGTTGCTAGCCTTGTGCTATAAGGCTTGGAGCCCTGTGTTTTGTCTCTTACATTTTAGTTCTATTTGCAATCCTACTTGATACCTAACTTGAAGCAAGGAAAAGTCCATAGCATGGACTTAAAGGAATATTTGTTGCTGCTGAGGGTTTCTTGCAGTTGGGAGTTCCTTATGTTTTAACTATGAACTTCCCTGAGAAAACATTGGTTTCAGCAGTATCTGATTTCCTTCTGCAGCAGGCAGTTTCCTTTGCCTTTTCCTACGCTATTTTTGGAATGGGCTGATTATGTTTGTTTTATTCTTTCTTAGACAGGCATCATACAAACTTTCCTATGCACCTTTTGCTTCCCTTATGGACCTGCCTTTTAAACAAATGTTTTTTGTGTACCTGTTAGTAAGGGCAGGTTTACTACATGAGTTTGTTTCCTAGATCTGAACATTTCCACTGTTTTTAAAGCGGAGATCTGGCTCAAGCTCTTTATTAAACTTAATAGAATTGGTATTTTGGCCTGAAGCCATTTTTTTGTCACTCTGGGAGAAGCAGAGCTCTCTAGCAGTCTTTGATTCATTACTTGCTGTGAACAGGGCCTTTCTTCTTATTCTGGGCTTTATGCAGACCTGGAAGTTGGGACAGTTCTTGCTCCAAATAACTTGCAGAAAGAATAGAATGAATTAAATGGGATCTCCTGATGTGCCAGCTGCTCCTGCATTCCTTTATTCCAATATAACAAACTTTATATTTGGAGAATGGAGGTTGTGAGGAAAACTGGAATGCTGAGCTTGTGGGGTTTCTGCTGGAGCTGCTGGAAGAAGACTTGTCCAAAGATTTTTTTAATCCTTGTTAAAAGGATGAAACTTTCTTTTCAGATTCAGAATATCAAACAGACAAACAGCGCACTCAAAGAAAAACTTGAAGGTGGTATAGAACAATACAGACTTCCAGAGGTAGGATCATTTTCTGACCCTTGTTAATTGTGAAGAAAAATGCTTAATCTGTGTTTACATACCAGGGCTATTTGTGTTGCCAGTAAACTAGGACCAATGTCCTATTAGTTGTCAGTGTGAATCAAGACCATTAGCATATTCACTGTTATTGTGTAATGGAAATGGGAGATGAGAGGAAAGAAAGAGCAGTCTTTAACAAGTTTCTAATGGAAGTACAGGTATCCCAGGTATACTGTGTTTTGTCAGTGTTGTATCCATACACACTTGTGAGAGAGGTAGTTGCTTTGCTCTAAATAGTGAGAAATGTGGGAGAGGATGTTAATGAAACATCTTTCTCTTGGCACTTGGTGCTTTTGTTGATTTCCTTCCAACTCTGACACCTCATGCTGGAAATAATTTGACCAGAGGGTCAAATTACAGAGGGTGTTTGTGATAAAACAAGTAGGTGCTTTGGAAGAGTGTGGCTCTTGGTTATCTGCTCAGACCATTCCCTATCTTTTTGTATTGCCATGACTTATGGGCTCATTGTGTGTCACAGTTAACTGAATGGATGCCATACACAGTTCTTCATGTTCAAAACATAGTCATAGAATCTTTTCAGTTGGAAAAGACCTTTAAGATCATAGAGTCCAACCATTAACAGAACTCTACAGAGTCCGGTGCTAAACCATGTCCCTAAGCACCACATCCATACGTCTTTTAAACACCTCTGGGGATGGTGACTCGACCACCTCCCTGGGCAGCCTGTTCCAGTGCCTGACAACCCTTTCAGTGAAGAAATTTCTTGTAATATCTATTCTAAACCTCCCCTGGCACAACTTCAGGTCATTTCCTTTTGTCCTATCGCTTGTTACTAGGGAGAAGAGTCTGACTCCCACCTTGCTACAACCTCCTTTCAGGGAGTTGTAGGGAGTGATCAGGTCTCCCCCTCAGCCGCTATTTCTCCAGGCTAAACAACCCCAGTTCCCTCAGCTGCTTCTCATAAGACTTGTGCTCTAGACCCTTCACCAGCTTCGTTGCCTTTCTTTGGACTGGCTTCAGCACCTCAATGTCCTTCTTGTAGTGAAGAGCCCAAAACGGAACACACAGTTGCTACTAAAAGGAATGATGTAGTTTAACTAGTGGTTAATTCCATGAGGTGTTTTTGTGAGGGTTTTTTATGAGCTCAGATACAAGTGAAAGTTGTCGCTTGTGTAAATGAAGTTACCCAAGTTGTTTTTGATGTCTAGGTTGTTCAGAAATTTAATGCACGTTGGACCACGGATGAGCAGCTTCTTGCTGTGCAAGGTATGGCACTCCAAGTCTATTTGTACTTCAGGTCGTGATAATGAAAACTCTGCTGCATTTCAGAGCTGTTTCCCTGGAGTGGCTAATGAGGGATTTTGACATTGCTGTGTCCTAATTCCCAAAGAACAGAATTGAACAAGGAAACGATATCTCTTTTCCTCCTCCTCAAGCAGCATAAATTGCACCCTATGAATGTTTGCAAGGCTTGTCCAAGCCTTCAGAAACTGAAACTCTGCTGGTCACTGCTCTGCTCTTTGACTGCATAACTTGTCAAGTAGTGCAGGCAGATTTACACAGGTCTTCTAGATTTGGCTCTGCCCATCTTTACTACACCTCCACTTCTCTTCTCCAGCCCTAGTCTTAACTGTGTCTTTTAGATTACTACTACTACTTATTATTATTATTAATTATTTATTATTTATTATTATTTTATTAATCTGAGAAAGGCTTAGTCTTTGACAGAAGGTCAGCTTTGGATCCTTATGCTGTGTCTTGAGCCTGACTTGTGGTCTTTGTGGAAATAACACATTGCTTTTGTTTTTCTTTTTGTTTCTTTTAGCAATCAGGAAATACGGCCGAGACTTTCAGGCAATCTCTGATGTGATTGGAAACAAATCTGTGGTGCAAGTGAAAAACTTTTTTGTAAATTATCGACGTCGTTTCAACATAGATGAAGTTCTACAAGAGTGGGAGGCAGAGCACGGTAAAGAGGAGACAAATGGAACCAATAGCCAGAAGCCTGTAAAATCCCCTGATAATTCCACTAAAATGTCCGAAGAGGAAGATGAGGTAAATCCAGTTTAAAAGTCACATAAAATTCCCAATCTGAGCTCGGTTCAGATAGATGTGTATATATACACACCATTTGCAAAAGCCATTTTTGACAATCTTCAGTCTGAGCATACTTCACTTCCTCTGGATATACAGATTCCAGTACTGATTTTGGGAATTCGGAATTCCAGACACATGTGAAAGTGGAAAGAGAACAGTTAATTTGCAGCCCTCTGACAGTGTCTGTATCTCATCAGCACATGGACATTTTAATGCCTCTTGCTGCCGAAACCCCATACATCTTTATCTCACTTGGATGTTTTCCCTGCACTCAGTTCTCCAAGCTGTTCTAGGTTTGGCTTTGTGTGACTGTGCAATCTTCTGAGGCAAAGCTCACTCTGTCATTTTTGATGATGGAGTTTCACTCGGGGGAATGGAAGAAAGCTATAAACGAGGCGAGTGGGTGAAACTGTTCACTCTGGAATTACCTAGGGGCAAAGTTTCCTTGATTTTACAGCCTTTTATGTGAAGACAAATTCTAGAAACAGCCTCTCCTTGATGGAGCTTCTCAGAGTTAACACTTCTCCACAGATAATGTGTGTTTAAAGTTAACTGAGAGACTGCAGAGTGTTTAAATATGAACGTTAGTTACAAAAATGTAATATTAACACAGTCTTGCAAAAGAAAACCCCACTAGAGGTTTGCATGTTAAAAATGTCTGATCTAGAGCTCCCTTTGGCCTAATTTTATAAGACAGTTTGGCACAAAAGCCATATCTTCTAAATGCAAGTACCATAAACAGCATAAGGCGAATTTTGGTCTCACATGGACTAAAGACTTCTCAGTGTACTGTATATTTTTTTTTCCCTGATTATGGTTGGCTCGCTTGTACATTGCCATACAGACATACAGAGATCAGAACTTCATTGCTTCACAAATCCTAATAGTGTGTTAATTAGATGCCTGTATCTGGGGACTACATCCAGAGGTGTAACAGATGAACAAAACCAAACTCAAAAAACTTGCCTTCTCAGAAGGATGTGAGTGAAATTGTCCCATTCTTCCAGAATTGAGAGGTGGAGCAAAAAAGCAGTGGTACTAGTATGTAGCCATCCATTTGAAAGATTCATGGCTCATGTTGCTGCCTTTTCCTGTGACCAGTAGAGTTTTATCTGTTGGCAGTGCAGAGCTTTTCTTCTCTGAGCCCTCTCAGATTCTTCCTGGCTTCAAATACACCCTTGCTCCTGAAAGTTACAGTCAAAAAGTGGGATTTTTACTTGACATAGGAAGAAAATGTGTTGGGTTGCAGCAGGAACTAGAGTGTGAGGGTGTGGCCAAGTGTGTGGATACTGGAGCAATGAGGATCCCAGATGAGCTAGAGAAGGAGGGACAATGGAGGACTGACAACAAGGTCTGGGGAAATGGCTGGTGGAGCAGCAGTTGTGATCCCCAAACTAGTGATGGAAAGTGCCCAGGCTGGAGCCAAGCTAGTGCTAAGAGGTGGAAGGGGGGACCAAAACAACAGGCTGGTAGGAACAGTTGCAAAGTCTAGAGTAAAGGCAGCTATTGGGAGAGTTAGGCGGTTCACTGTGCCCTGCAGTACAATAATGGATGAGGACAAAGCCTGCCTGCACCAGGCTGACACAGGCAGGGCCAGGCAGGGCAGCAGCGAGCTGTCAGCTGTGACATACCATGTATGCCTTATACGAGTGGCCTGTGATTCCTGATAAAGCCTATTCTGGACAGTAGGAACTGATGTGTCACGGCTGGGAGGAGGAAGGTGCTGGCAGCATGGAGGGGATTTTAACTACCAAGCTTGCAGCTTTTTATAAAAATGCACAGGGAAGGGACACAAGGGTGTTGCACAGTGGACATCTAATGGCCACCATGGTCTCTGAGCACATCAGACATTGCCTCTCAGGCTGGCTATAAATGTGATGGTCCTGCCTTCAGAGGTAACATAGCACAGTGCTGTCTTGGTGCCTGTCTGAGCAGTTTTGGGGGCAAAGTGAAATGTCATGGGGATTATCATAGAAGTGATCTGTATGGGCTAAGGGGGGTTCTTGGTTCCTCCTGAACTGCGCAGTACTGCGCGGCTGGTGCCTGCTCTTGAGAGCACATGCACAGAGACTGGTCGAGTCAGGTGGACTCAGTCAGCAGTAGCCAGGAGAAGACTTTGCTGGTCTAACAGTGAAATTCTCCATTGCTTTGTTCCCTGGCATGCCTTGTCTGCCTGGCCACCAGCCTAGTAAAAGCTTTGTCAGCCCTCTGACTGCTCTGGGCTTTCCCCTTCAGTGTGTTTTCATAGCAAGTGGCCACAGTTCCTTTTTTTTTTTTGTTGGCTTTTTTTGTTTCTGGAAGAGGGGAGGTGGGACTGTTGATTATAAAGCAGCCTGCACTCCAGTCTTAATTCTTGTATGTTTATATCCCAACAAATTCTGGCATGGCTCAGAACAGGGGAAGCTGCTGTGATTCTTCCCATGTGCCAGGGGTGTCCATCTCGTTGCTTTCAGTACCGTGGATCTGAGGTGAAGTTTGGAGATGTGAGAAAGCCTATGTGTGTTCATTTTTAAACTAAACGTCTCCTTTTTCTTCCCCCTCCCCCTTCCCTCCAGGCTACTTCTGTTCTTGATGTCAGATATGCATCTGCTTCGTGAGAAGGTGCTGTAGCCTAGAACAATTTGTGTTGACTACTGTGTTATCCAGGATATCAGGTATTAGCAAACCTCAGACAGCCATCTGCATCATATCTGTGGACAAGCAGCTATTACCAAAAAAAGGCAAACGCTTCCAGTCCTGTGCTACATCTGCCTTAATCTCCCCTCATTCCTCCATACTGCCTCCACTTTCTTTCAAAAGCACCCAGGTAGCTCAGCTCTCCATTTCAACAACGTCCTGCTTAAGCATGGGGATTCCTAGAACCAGTAACACCTGTCTGTAAATTTTGACCAACCTGCAAAACAAGGAGCTCCTTAGCAGCCCCACAGTAACTCTACACATTAGGAGTTCTTATAATACTTGGTCCATAGGGTATAAGTACGTATTGCTGCATGGCCTTGTGGTCTCCGCTTCCTGTGTATTCTTACAATGACACTATTATTAGTGAGCTTTCTATAAAGGAGAGGCCTGTGCACATGCCAGTGGTGTCAGGTTTGTTCTGAAATGACAGGGCGTGTTAACAAGCAATCTTGAATAATGCAAAGTGATAGGAAATGTTACTTCTAAGGTTCGGTCAGTCCAAGGTTGTAAATGTAACTCATCACACTTCTGGTTTGTGCAATTCTTTCCACTGTATTTGTGTGTTCTTGCTTCATAGAAAGCTCCCTAATTGAGCATTTTATTCCTGTATATTTTAATGGCTTTTATTTAGTGCAAAAGGGAATACATAACCTGAAACTGTTTGATACGCTATTTAACCCCTGGCATTCAGCATTTGCATTGTAACTTGTTAAATGAGTGCTACACAACTTTCTTTTTCCTGATCCTCTGCGGGATTAAGTCAAAACAACTTTCTCTGGTGCCTCTCCTTTTGGAATATGTGCCTTTTTACATTTGGCTACCATAGGTCACTTTCTGTCCCAGTGTCTCATTCCTCTTCAGAGCGCTGTTTGCCAAAGACATCAAACTACTTCTCCCACTGGAAGTCTGGACGAAGGTTGGAGCAACAAAATTCAACCTTCAAATAGTTTTTGGTCTCATGGAAGTTTAATGGAGAAGAACCGGGTTAATTTCATTGGCCATTTTAACCCCTCTGAAGCACACATCGCTTTCATGTTCTGAACCAAAATATGCAATTTAAAATCTAAGAGGTGCTTTTCCAAATACTTGGTGCATGCAGCTTTCAAATCCCTGGTCCTCTGCTCGGATGACCTGTGCTGCAGCCTATCGAGCTGGCTTGAACTGGAGCTGTTCTTGAAAGTCCTGTATGAGGACTTTGCTCCTTGAACAAGGTGGTGGCTGGCTGCCGAGCAGACAGTGTTCAGAGAAGCTGGAAGCAGCAGTATTACTTCTTGTCCAGTGGAAAGCTGCAAAATAACACTAGTCACAAAGCATTTAAAAATGGTTTATTTAATGATGTTGAAAGAAACCACCAGGTGTCTTTGCAGGTGGAAAAAAGGACCTTCTTTGCCTCTCTTCCTTGTCAGAGAGGGTTCAAGCCGAGGTGGCACACAGCAATGTACAGCACCAGCTTCTCTTAACACAACCTGAAATGAGCTAGTCCATGTCCTGGCCTGCAGCTGAAGTGCTGTGACTTGGGAGTCTAGCCCAGAACTTGGTGCTGATGTTTGAGCTGTTAGGCTGTGCCTTGTTGCGTGCTGCGATGGCTCTGTTCTCTGTACCTAAAGGAGGTAGGCTAAGGCCAGTTGGCTAACAGAGCCAGCTGGGACTGCACCTCCTGCAGCACAGACACAACCCAAAGGAAGGCAGGGGGGGTAGCCTCATGTACAACTGAGGTGATCTCCTGCTCGGGCCTTGTGTGAGGAAAGTAATTCAACATCAGAAATCGAGCACCAACATACAGGTGAAGGAGCAGATAGCCATTTCTTAGGGCAAGCTAAAGTGTGGAGCCCAGAAGAGCCTGTTTTCTGAGCAGTTTCATTCTGGTAGCTCCAGAGAGATGGGAGGATGGGAGGGAGCTACTCCCTGTCCTTTGTATTATAAACCTGTAATCCAAAGTTTGTGGCAGCGTCTCTACAGCTGTTGATGTGATGGCAGCTCTGATAGTGGCCCTGCAGATGTTCCTTCAGTCCTGTGCCAGTTGGAGTTGGGAATCTTGTGTGGGAAAGGACACTAGTTGTTAGCCAGTGTGAATTGGGATTAAAGACGGGCAAATAGCACTGTGACCTGAGCTGACAGTTGTGGTGTAAAGCAATGCCACTCATTAGAAATACTCTAGTATTAAACCTCCTGCTGGTACCGATGCGTGGAGACAGGACCTCGCCAGCGTCAGGAGGTTGTGTGAGCTTGCATCCCAGCTGGTGAAACTCATCAGGAGAGGCGTCTACTGGCGAGTTAAGTTACCTGTGAAGACTTTTCATCATTTTTTGCCCTCAACTCTGTCCATGTTATGATCAGAAAAGTTGTGTTTTGGCTTCATCCCCAAGGGGTACGGGGAAGCATGTATAATTCATGATACTAGGAAGAATAAAGTTGTTTAATTACTTTTCAGTTGACTGCTATCTTATTGTAGTTAATACATACAATATAATAGCACTGTATTTTAAACGTTTAGTTTTTTATGTTCTCTTTAACTATCTTTTTAAATGTGATAAAATCATTTTAGCTTTTGAAAGTTTAAATGGTTTGGTCTCTTAGGTGAAGACCCTCTTTCTTTTTTAAATGGGTCAAGCATTAGATACATCAACTGGTTTCATTCTGATTAGAAGGGTCCACAAAGATAACTGCATACGATAGAATATTCACTTAAATTTTGTTTCTTGAACTATCAATGTGAATGTCATAATTATATATATTTTGTGGAAAATGGGAAATTATTTCTCCTAAGTATAAGTTATTGTGCAAAATATGGTATCGTTAAAGAAAATGATAGTTTAAGTCTTAGTTTTAGAAATCTTAAAGATATAAAAGTGTATTGCATATGCATAAACAAATTTCATTTGTTCTATTTAATTTTTATGTAGTTGTGTAAAGTGCTAGGTAACTTCTTTTTTCGCTTATCCATTAAAACAACCTTGTTACTTGAATATTCGTGTTTAACTGGTTTGAAACAGTGATCAATTTTTGTAATATAATCTTATAACCAAGGGAAAAAAATACATGCCTCAGTTGTGCTTAACAATATAGCAACAATGTACAATCAAATGCTTAAGACCATAGTAGCCATAACTGGTAGTGCAACCACAATGGTTGTGTCATGAAATATTTAATACCAATGGGGATAATGAATTCTTAATATATTTTTACGAGTTTGCAACCAGGAAGACCCCATAAATATCCATGAGAACACTTTTTTAATAGTTAATATAAGAGTGAAACTCTTATTCTCTTAAAGCAATGTCCTGACAAACATTTTTCTTTCCTGTACAAGTACATCTGAGACATTATGTATTAAAATACGCTCATTGTCACTTTAAATTTCAGTTTTCATTCTCTAAATCGCTAATATGCTGTTGGTATTCTTGCACACCAAATATGAGCCAAACAGTGCATTACACTAACTTGATCACTGGACTTGTGAACATAAATCTCCAAGTCAATGAACCGCAAAAATATCGTAGGAGATTTCTCTGATAATGCATTTTTTTTTCAAATCTGTACTAAATTATGCATAGCCCATTCAACGATGAGTGGCCTGGTACTTACTCTTTACCAAAAGAAAAGAGGAGAATGATTTTTATTAGCTCCAGCTTGTCTTCAGCAAGTCAAAATCTAGTGATCTTGTGCAATGCCCCTAAAGCAAATACTTCTCTGCCACTCCCTGGATTAATGCAGCTTTTCCTGTTGATAGTAAAGCACAATTGCAGTGAAAGTTACAGTTCAGAAGATGGAAGGTCAGTATAGTCTATGCATGTTGTATAATAATGAGTGTTTACATTCATATTCTCCTAAAATAAAATTTATACTGGAGTGTATAGTATTCCATTATTGTAGATTTTATCAATTTTGTTAACTGCTTATAGATTGCTTAAAAGAAGTTTTTTCAAGATTTTAAAAGATGTATAAGGTTAAGTTTGCAAATACAATGGAAATGCTGTATAGCTTTTGAAGTGATAAAATACTCATTGGGATTTTAAAGAAAGTATGTTGTAATAATGCTGTTGTAAGTAATATTTTAAATGTCTTTTTTGCCTGTTTTCTATTATTCAGCACACTTACTGTGATGAATGTTCATAGCATTATAAAATTGCTTAGCCACTGAAAAGTAACATTTGGTTTTGAATTATTTTACTGTATGAGGAATTATAGTGGGGTAAATTCCTTTGTGAAATTCTACATAATTCATTTTTCTATGATTTCCAATGTTTGCTGACATCAAATAAAATTTTTTCAAGCCATTGATGTAATAAAATATGTAGTAAAATGTTATTCATGTAAGACATGGTTCTGATATGTAATTGATCCCCTACCTTTCAGACTTTGGTCAGGAAAGACGGCCGGGGCTTGCCCCTTCCCGTAGTGTGTGTAGGTGTGGTCGGAGCGCAGGTAGCTGCTGCTGGAGCCAGTGGGCAGAGTCCCAGTCATGGGAAACTCGAGCAGGCTTTGGCATGGTGCTACCAGCTGGAACTGCCTGGTGCAATCCATGCCAGTGGCCCTGGAGAGACCGCTGCTCCTTTTTTGATGGTGTGGAATATTCCTTTCTCTGGCTGTGCAGCCGCAGGCTCTGCAGTCCCACAGGTGCAGGGCATTGCCTTCAGGCAATGGGCAGTGGTGGGACTGGGATGCTGGATGTTCTCGAGGGGATAGAGCTGAGTTAGCTCATAGGGTATGGATGGAGACTAGCTGATGTTATCATCGCTATTGTAATGAGGATCTGAAGAATAAACTGCTGTGTGCTGCATGCAAAGGGCTAGCACTTGGCTGTACAACTTAACAAGGTTATCATCTTTGTCCTGCAATGAAGGAAGTACATTTAAAATATAGGGTGTTTCAAAAAGATGGACCCAATTTCAGTTGAAAGTCCATTTCAAATGGGTGCATCTTTTTGAAACACTTTGTATGTGGGAAAAAATGTTACCCATCAAGCCTAGAAATGCATAGATGTTGCTGTCACGTATGGGGTTGAACATATGGGGATCTCAGGAAGGTAATGTTCTCGGTCTTCACGTGCTGGGTACAACTTAGCACTAAATGTAGAAACACGGACAAGATGTTACAGGGCAGCTGGGGGAAAACTGCTTTGTGTTGTCTTGTTACATTCAACTTGTGGGGTACGGGCAGTGCCTTGTGAATCTGGGTGTTTGCACAGGACAAATGACAAGGAGTCTTCTGCTTTGCTTGTGTGTGTTAAATGCAGCAGAGCCAATATAAGATCCTGTGGTGTTTTCCAGTGCTGTAGGATATGGAGGGCAGGAATTAGTCATGCCTTTCTGTATTGTAAAGCAAGAGGGTGGGGAGGGAGACGGGCTTGGGGTTTTGGAAGCAAAGAGAACATTTTTAAGAGTTGAGGGTATTTCCGTGCTGGAAAGCATCTTTGTAATTTTCCTGCTGATGGAGAATACGGTACCAGTGCTGTAAGGTAGAGATCTGCTTTTTTAGCAGAGTTGTTTGTCTCAGAGATCTTTTAGCCCTTAACCTTCAATACAAAGCAGCCCTTCCTGCCTGTATCCCCCCCCCACCCCCTGAGCAAAACAAAGACAAACAAATAAAGAAAGAACTTCCTCTAGCTTCAATCAGGGAGCATAAGCAGGTGAGGAAACTGGGACTTCTGCCCAAACACATACCTGAGGAATCTCCTGAGGAGTCCAGGAGCAAAGATAAAGTAGTAGTTACTACTACTAGTTTTAAAAACGCAGGTGCTACATTTCTACCTTGTAATGGTAGGTGTTTGTAAGTGGGAATGCAGTGTTCAAATAAAGCTTAAAGTAAAATGCTATATTTAGTATTCCTGGTAGCCTGTTTCCTACATAAACAAATTGGTACCTGATACCTTAAGACTTCGACACTGGAAGTTAGCAGCACTCCAGCAGCTACTGTGGTTTAGACTTTAAGGTCTGACCTTAATTAGCTTAGGACCTTAACTAAGAAGGAGAATATGTGTATATGGGGAAACCTTAGTTTCCAAAGCATGTGCATGTGTTCTCCAGGTCTTTCCCATCTCTGCAAGCTGTGGAGTACAAACAGCACAGCAGCACCAAGCACTTTCTCCCTTAGGATAGGAGGTGCCTTGCAGGGTGTGATATGGGCTGGAGTTCAGGCTGAAAGGGGAGAGTTCAGTGATGGTGCTTTTTGTGTGCTGAGATCTTAAATCTAATCCCCAAATATCAGCTTTATGAAATAAAACAGTATAAGCATGGATTTTATTCCATACGCCAATTTCCAGTCTGAAAGATAGATACAGTGTGCTGCGTGAGAAAGGACTGGGTACCAAATCTATGATCTCATTCCTGTCTAAACCGCACTCTGGTTTATCCACCCAAACAGTCTTTGAACTAGTGAGAACAAACGTAATTTCTGGTCTTGCTTTTAGTAAATAGTAAACAAAATGTGTATGTGTGTATGTAAAAGTAAATAAAAGCAAAAAAACCCAGTAAACACAACTGAGACAAAACCCCCACGACTTACAGAGGGCCTGCTGATAGTGGTAGAGGAATTGTTTGCTTTTGCTGCAGAAGGGCTAGGGAGAGAATTGCTGTAAAATATTAAGGGAACTGCTTTCTGAAGTCAGCAAGAAGGGAAATCTCGAGGGCAGTATCATGCAGAAGGTCTGAACTTCTATCGAAGATGGAGAAATCACCTGGAAGTTTCCCCTGCTGAAAGGGAAGAAGTTTGCATGGAAGAAGGCTGCAGGTCTAGCCCAAAAAGGGCAGCAAAGGGCAGGGACTGGTAAGATGAGGGAAAAAATTGATCAGCCAGGGGGTTTATGCTGGGGAGATAGGAAATGGGAGTAAGAGGAGAACTGACACAGGGCATGCTGACTTCTGTTTGTTTCCAGGCAGAGATGATGGTGAAGGAGAGGTTGAGATGTTCTGGTTCTGGATGGACACTTCGTTTTCACTAATGTAGTTTGGAAAGGGAGAAGGTGTGTGGCATGATGGAAATAAAATGTGCGCGTGTGAGCTGGGAGGAGCTTTCCCTCTTTGGGGGAGCAGATATAATTTGTCTGACACATGAAACTATGGCTTAGCAAGACCTTAGTAAGTTTTTAAAATGGAAGATGATAATATGTGACTGACAAAGCTGAACTGATTTAAAAAAGGAAAAGATGACCAGGAGATCTGGGCAGCTGCAGACCTTGATAATGCCTTGTGTATTCAAGATTTAGAACAAGTCATGATGGAAAGGAGAATTAGGTGAATTAATAAAGTAGAGGAATGGGCACAACAGGTTTGCTAGAGAAAGACTTGTGCCTGACTGGTCAATCACAGGGTGCGGGGTTCATCAGTGGATGCAGGTACTGCTGCCTGAGCCCACTGTCCAGAATCCCTTAGAGAGAAATAAACCTTTTAGGGTGTAATTAATTTAATCCTAAATTAGATGTTGAAAACTGATCTCATGTATTACATCCTGAAAGTGCTTATTTCTCTCCTCATAGACAGAACCCAACGTTCCACCTCAGGTGTGGAAGCTGGGCATTGGCCACCCTTGTGCTGTGGCTGACTGGGCTTAACCCCAGGAGAGGGGAAGGACACAGAGCCCTCACCGCAGCAGCAGGCATTGTACTTCCAGCTAGGTGAGGAAACACTGATGCCATCATGCCAATGCTTTGAAAAGCTCCTCTGGGGTATTGTGTACAATCCTGGTACACCCTCTAGAAGACAGGTCAGCCCAAGCAGGCGAGGTGGAAGGAAGGCACTCAGTGAGCTTGAGTTGCTCGGACAGGTGGAGGAAGGGCTGAGCGTTGTGCCTGTTCTCTGTGAAGGCCATCCTGGGCTTCACAGGTTAAGATAAAGGCAGCGTTGATGGGAGACAAACTAGGCCAGGTTTCAGTCTGCCCGTAACCTTAGAGAGGTGATTCTTCCAGGTTTGGGGACAAATCTCTCCGTTAATGCCAAGCTCTGCAAGCATGTGGGAGAGGTGTGTGGCTACTGAACCCCATACGACAAAAGATCCTTCCCAGTTCCATGTTTCTCAATACAAAAAGATGTTGGGCAAGCTCTGGCTTGCCAGCTAAGTCCACCCTTACTGCCACCTGGTTTTACTCCTCCGGGAGAGCAGTGGTGTTGAATCACAGGGATTTTTACTGTTGGCAGGCCCACAGCTTCTGGTGGAAGGGTGCTGCAGGAGACATACCTACCTCTGATTGTATCTGTAGCCTTCCCCTATTCTGGGTGCCTGGCTGCCTGCAGCTGCCCAGTGCATTGCAGAGGTGGCCAAGCAGCTCTTTAGTATGAAAAATAAGGAGAGGTGCTGTGAGCATGTAAGAGTGTGCCCGCTGTGGATTTCGTGTCCTAGCTTGCACCAGGATGAAGCTGCTGGCTGGCAGCTGTGTGGGTGAGAGCTGGGGATGGAGGGCTCCCTGGAGCTGTCAGGTCCATGGCTATGCTCTGCATGCTGCCTGCAGGGTGGGATAAATAGCTTTGGGATAGGGGTAGACTAGGAGAGATGCCCTTGGTCAAATAGAAGTTGTGTTGTGGCACTCTGGTCTGGATTCTGCATGTGCTATTTTGGGTATAGAAGCTGATTTGAAGAAGCCTTGGCTCGCTGCAGCTGCCTTGCTTGCCGCTTGCCCCTGGGATGCAGTAACTGCTCTGTCTCCCAGTGCCAGACCCAGGACCTGTTGTTCGGTGTTGTTCAATATCTTCATCAACGACCTGGATGAGGGTACAGAATGTATCCTCAGCAAGTTTGCTGATGACACTAAACTGGGAGGAGTGGCTGACACACCAGAAGGTTGTGCTGCCATTCAAAGAGACCTTGATAGGCTGGAGAGTTGGGCGGGGAGAAACTTAATGAAATTCAACAAGGGCAAGTGCAGAGTTTTGCATCTGGGGAAGAACAACACCATGCACCAGTACAGGCTGGGGGCTGACCTGCTGGAGAGCAGTGTAGGAGAAAGGGACCTGGGAGTCCTGGTG
>VZRW01012949.1:0-18785 GCA_013398125.1 Aegotheles bennettii | reverse complement strand
GACCTCGCTGCTGGTGTAGGGAGGCTTGGGAAGGGCATTCATGGGAGCATCAGTACGCCTTGTGTGTTTTTCCAGAGATTCCTGTCAGGTTGGCTTGGGGATTTAGTATTGGCTTGTGGGGGGGTTTTTCTCATGTAAGACGAAGTAGGTTCCTTACAAAAAAGCCTGACTTGGAGGATTCTGTTTATTTTAATTTCAGTAGCTACTGGATATTGAGTTTCCCCAAACTACAGCATGGCATATCCTGTAGGCTTAGTCCATCTCCATAATTGATAATGGAATTGCTTGTCCTGCTTTCCTGGAAGGGTCCCTACTCCTGTCCTGTACACTTTCCTCATGAAGGAGCATTAAGTCTGCTTTCTATCACAAGATACAGTGGGAAATCTGGGACAGAGTTGGAAACTTCTGGAGTTTCTAAACAAGTGTATCCTCCTGAAGGTCCCAAATTTAGTTGCTTGTTGACATACGCCTCTGATAACAGAAGCAGCTCCCCTGTGCCTTGGTACCTTTTCAGCACTCTAGAAGTGTAACTGTATTGGGAGGGAACCTCACTGGACCCAATTTCCATTCTTTTGAGCCCTGTGTCCCACCTCTCTTGAAGAGATAGCTCAGGGTTTAACTGTCATCACTCACTAAAACAAAAAACATTATTCTCACGTATTTCCTATCATATTTGGCCTTTGCAATACAACTTTAGGGACAGCTTTTCTGATGCCAAGAGTAGCTGTGCACCTCTGATCAGTATCTTGTGCTGTTAATGTTCTCCCTTCAAAAAATGAATTCAAAACAACTATTAAAATAACAAAACTAAAAGCAGTTAATTGGATGTTCTATTTAAGCTAATTCCCTCTTGCTGCATGGCTGGTTCTCTCTTCCTTGCACGATCAAATCTCACTAGTACAAATATTCTGAGAAGATAACTTTTAACCTTAATCAAATTCTCCTTTAAAAGTACTTGTATAAAGATTCCAGTTTCTGCAATTAATCACGGGAGGCCCTGGGTTCAGCACCATGCAGTATTCGGGAAGCAAACAATACCCCATGTCTGTGCTCCATCATGGGCAGCCTCTCCCTTGGACTTACAATGAGTGACCCAGAACCACAGTGGGATTTAGCAGCAGAAAAATCATTTAAGAGAATTGTGCTATGCACACAAGGAAGATAAACTAGTCAAGTGGTTTGTTACAAACAATGCCTTTAGCCCTAGGCATGGATTGAAAACCTTTCTTCCTTCTGGTTTTGTTTTTGTGCATTGTTAGCAGTGAGTACTGGAATCTGCCCAGGGCTCCAGATTTGCAGTTCAGAATCCAGTGTCAAGAAAAATGATCCATAATAAATAATTATGAAGTGACTTGCATCTTCACTGCCCTCAAATGTGTGCTGCCTAGACCCTCCATAATGTGAAATACACTCAGTCCTCTTCTGCCAGCCTGTTTCTCAAGGTGCAGAGAAAATATATTACAATAAGAGGAAAAAACGTAACTTATATATACATATATAGAGAGAAATAAAAATTACTCATGGCTTCTTAATTTCTGCTGGATTTTCCAAGGTTTTTTTGTATTAATGCTTCAAACTGCAAGTACCCCCCCCCCAAGGATTCCCCCACTATAGGCATTAAATAAATAGTAGGGAACCTAATCCAAACCTCGTTAGGTGCTTTTCCAGAGTCTGCAGTAAGAGTTGGACCAGGTGGATAGTAAATAACTTTATAACATTAGAGCAAATGCAGTTTTAAATGATTACCCGTCGAAGTCTCATTAGTGTTTGGGGCCAAGCAGAAACTTGACAAGTAAAGATGTGCCTTGCTAACACAGGAAAGTGTCAGCACGCTGTGAGAAGCAGCAAGATTTCAGTAATGCTTTATCGACTTGAGAGAGCATCTAGCACCTCTGAATTGCTTCCTTGGTGGCTGGTGAACCTGTTTTGAGGACTTGGAGGAGGGAATTTTATTGCATTCAGGAAACTCTTTGCTTTTTACTTTGTCCGCTGGAGATGGTCTTTTCCTGGGTCAAACTGGTTGATCTCAGAGGTTTCACTAATACGTGTTAACAAGAGGACAGTGCCTTCAAACCTGGATGTGGTCCAGTTTTCTGTCCTTCTGCAATGTATTGCTTTTGCTCTGGTATAAAAAGAAAGAGTAATCTGTAAAATGAAGTGAAGAGGGTTTATAGAATTTTTGTTGCTGTTCTTGCATTTGGAGGTTGACAGAAGGCAGTGGAGCCATCTCTGGTTTTTTCGTAAAGGCGGATTTTTTCGTTTAGTACCTCAGTCTTGTTTCTGCAGCCTCCTGGGATGGAGAGGTCACAGCACTGTATAAATGAAAGCTGAGTAATTCAGATGGTTTTCAATGCTTTTACATTTTACTAAAAGTTTAATGTTTACTTAATGCCCTGCAAATGCTCAGGAGAATGCGTTGTTGTTTAAAAATTCAGAACCTACTGAAGGCTTCAAACAACTGCTGGTCACTTGGGGGGGTGTCTCACAGCACTGCTGAAAGTCATTAAAGTGCTCATGGAGGAGGAGCGGAACCATAATTTCTGCTAATTTCTGCCCAAACTAAGTCAATGTTAACTCACCTGTGAGCTCAGGGTAGAGAACAGTCATGTCAGTGTGAAAGTGTTGCTGTCTGCAGATGGGAAGTGGTAGGATGTGTCCTTCCTATGGATAAGTACATCCTAGAATAATGTCCAGCTGGGGCCTGGATTGCCAACCTGTGGGTGCTGGGGAGGTAAAACCCTTAGCTAATGTTGCACAGTTGTAAAGGAGCAATTATGTACCTGAGGAAGAAGGCATTTCCTAATCCTTGTGAGACATGGCTACCAAAGGCCCCAGAATGTCACTTCAGGCAGTGCACTCAAATAAGGTGATGTACAAGAAATTTGTGGTAGATGTTGTCTAGCAGCAAAGGGTTATTTTTGACTTGTATAAAACAACTCCTCTGAAAAGTGGATGCTGATAGGAAGGGGCTGACTCGAGCTGTGTGTGGTTGTGAGTGTGGCCCTGTTGAAGGAACATTGCTGAGTCTGAGGTGGAGTGTTTGAGTAGCAGACTAGAGGCATGGGTCCTTGGTTGGATGCAAGAAGCTTCTGGAGAGAGATGTCAGGGTGGGCTTGCTTTCTGAATTCCAGAGTTCTCTGATGCTAGAGGGGTTTTGCTCTTGGTGTTGGCTTGCTTCTTGGCAATGATGGTATTTATAGCAGGTTTTTCTGGAAACTCCTAACCAGCTCTAATCAAAGCACAGAGGAAAGTTGGAGAGCACAAGAAGAATGTCCTGATATTATACACACCAACAAGATTGCTGGGCTCTATTCCAGCTACAGACTAGTGTGGGTGTCTAAAAATCAACAAAAGGTACCTTAAACCTACATTGGGAGTAGTGGAAGTGCCATCACAGTCTGTGGAGGAGCTGGGGATTGGGACCTCTGCCATGGTCCCACCTCTAAGACCATTCCTGAGTAACGGGAGACAAGTTTGATCCATTTTCCATGCTGGGTCTGGCTGTGATCACAAGATCTATTTTCATGACAGCCTTTTGTAGCAGGTTGTCTTCCTAGAATAGCTGGAGCTTCGGAGAATGCTGTCCGAATTTCTTCAGCATGTGACTATTTTGATTCTAAATGAGTTGTTTTGTAGGCAGACCCCAAGGGCTGCTTGCTTGGGTGGCTCTAGCTCAGCTTGGTTTATTTTTCGTGTACTCATTATTCCTATGAGATTCAGTTTGTGATTTCTGTTCAGCTGTTGAGGTGTCTCGGTTGTGAAGACAAAGTAACATGTCATTTAAGTAAATTAGTATGTGAAAACTGCGTGTCCTGAAGTGTTTGATTAATGCTTGCAGAAGCCTTTGGAAGCTATGTGTTTGTGGCTGGAAGCTGGGCAGTGAGTGCCTGCTCCAGTCTTAATTACTGCCTACAGCAGAAGCTTGGGAAGAAACTGGAGACCCTAGAGGAGGAAGGGGCATGGATGTTTCCTCACATTTCTTCTTCTCTCCCTCCTACCCCCGTTGTAAGAAAAAAGATCTTTGGTGTGGGAAGCTTGGCATAAACTCAGATTGCTCCAGCCATTTAAGATACTGAAATCTACTGTTAAAAAAAGGGCACCTCTTGTCCCATGGTGCAGCTGGACCTGCAGAAGAGCGATGGCAGGAATGGCGAGGGGCTGAAGGGAAGTGATGCGAGGCCTCGGTGGATGGAAAGGAGTCACGAGTGTAGGCTATGCCATGGGTGCAGGGAACAGCTCGGAGCCCTGAGCCAACAGGATACATTTCTGCAGGAGATGCTGGGCAGGTGGGTGCTTCAGCCCAGGCTATGTGGTAGGGCTAGAAATGAGCTCTTGACGGAGCCCTGGAAATGAGGTGGCAAAGGGAATTAATCATTAGCAGAGCTGAGTGACAGATGTGCTGTGTTCTTTATTGCTGTGAAACTTTGAGTTTGGTTGTCTTTCTACACAAACTCTTTCTTGACAGCCTGTGTTCAATGCAGGAGTGCCAGGTGACACCTCCAGCCTGTACTTTGCCAGAGCTGGTAAAGCTCTGAGGAGGAGGGGGCGAGGAAGGTGTTCCCAGTGGCTCTGCAAAGCAATTAATCTTGTCAGATGACAACCCAAGCCATACCTAGTCCAAAGGATTGGGAACTGCTTGAATAAATTATTAATCACAAATGATTTATTTGGGGGTTTTCTCTGAAGAGAAGTCTAGATGAGTATAATTTGAGGGGGAGGCACAAGCTGTGCTGGAAGGCATGAAGGATCCACATGTCTTGTGATAAATGATCAAGTGGGATGAATTCTTGTAGGTTTTGAAGGCCAGAAAGGCCCACAGCCATGTTTTGTGTGGCTTATCCCACCACTCAGACTTTGATAGCCCTAAAACATCTCAGAACCCGTCTGATGACCTCTGCACCAAGATCCCATTCAGACCCCCCAGGCTGGCTGTACTTGCAGCTCTTCTGCAGCTCCTCAAGGACTCCTCTAGGTCTTCTGGTATCTCTGTCCCGTGCCTGCGTCTCTCCAGGGATGGGCTTTAAACCTGCAGTTGCCTTCTGATTTACCATGGCAATTTCCACACATTGGATGTCAGCTCAACCCCCGCAGCTCTGCTGAGGACAGGAGCATTGCAGGGGCTCCCAGAAAGCAGGTCCATGTTTGCTGAGGTTAGCAGGACAGCAGTGGGAGCAGATGGCATGTGTGGGGCACATGTTCGGCGTTTTGTACCGGAGTGAGACAGTTCCTCCGAGTCCAGCAGTGTTGTTATTTAGCTCAAGGGCCTCATCCAGCCTCCTGAACCAAGTGGTGCTGTTTTCTTTGGGAGATGATGCCTCAAGAGGACAAGCCATCTACACAGGCAATTGCAGGAGCTTGCCTTAATTATCCGTTTCTCTCCTTTCCTCTCTCACACACTTCAGCAGTTCCCATCAGGTAAGGAACACCGATTTATTCATAATGACTTCTGCTTGATGTGACTGTTTCCGTGGCCTTTATCATATCTCTGTGCTTCCAGAACATCAGCTCTGTCACACCTGTAATTTATTCTTGAGCTGTAACGTAGCTCTTGGAAAGATGCCCAGCTTTGACTTCAAGCAACGATGAATTCACAAGGTCCCTAAGCACATAGCTTCAATAGTAAGTTACCTTTGCTACCTTAATTTGCCCAGCATATTTTTTTTTCAGCTTGGTGTATCTCATTGCGTCTCCTTCTGCTAGGTGAAAGACTGTTATCGGATGCTTCTTCACAACCTGGTACTTGTAGATGAGGAGACATCATATTCCCATTTTGGATAAACTGAGTAGGGTGAGTTTTCTGCTGCCCTCCTGAAAAGGCAAACTTCACAGAACTGAAATCATTCCTGCCTCGTTCCTCCCGAAACCACAGTGTTTGGCACTGGTAACACGTGGAAGTGAATCTCCCTTCTCCTATGTTTCCTGGCATAAATTGCCTGATAGGCATGTCATCCTATCAGTTCCTGTTTTACAGGTGCATTGAAGATGCTCTGGAAGTCAGGGAGCCTGTTTAACCTGATCCTATTTACAAGATTTCTTTTAACAAAAGACTATTTCCTCTCTTTGTGCCTGTCCTTGTGCGTCAGCCATGGCTTGCATGGGAAATAAATGTACGTGTGTGTCTGTGTTGCCTGTTTGAGGAACTCGTCAGGAGCCCATCTTCCTGCGTGGCAGAGGATGCTGAGTGCAGAAAGTGATTAAATGTTTGTATAGAAAGCAGCACAGTGTGTTTAGCTGCCTGGAGGAAAAGCAGGCTTGTGGGATTCCAGCTAAGCTCATTCATTTTCTGATCCCTGAACTAATCTAAATGAAAAAAATTAAATACAAAATGAGAGCAATTCTGCAGCCTCTGCAACTCTGTCTCTAATTGGCAAAGTCCAGACCAGAGGCCCCAGGTGTTAAAAGAAGTCCCTGAGGAAAAAAAAAAAAAAAGTGGTTTCCTATGGGGGCCCAGGGGACACCAAGATCTGGAAACAAAGCCAATCCATGGGGCAGGGAGCTGGGTTTAGGCTCCGCTGGGAAGGGCATGGGGGAAGCTCCAGTTCCTGCATCCCTCCCTGAGGATACCGAGGGGCACAGCAGGGCAGATGTGCCACCTCCCTCCCGCAGCCAGGAGCTTTCTCGATGCTGCCTATAACTAGAAGGCACTGCTAACGAGTTTGTGTTCCCAGCAGCGGTCCTGCGTGCCGACTGCTGCCGTAGGGAGGGATGGGGAAATGGTTTGCCGCCAGCAAGCACGGCGGTGCACTGAGCAGCCTCATCAGTATGCTGGGCAGGTCAGCTGCGGCGTTTAACTTGTCATCTTCCTCCTCCTCCCCCGTTTATCTTTGCTACTCACCTGTTGTAAGTTTAATCAAAAACAGGAGGAGATGAGGTTCTTTGTGCCCAGGAAAAGGGAGCATGGACCCTTGGTCAGGGGTCCCGTCAGCAAATATTGAGCATGGCCAAGGATTAATTAATAAGAGCCCCTGGGTAGACTTGCTGGGCAGTAAATGCCAGGCCCAGAAGAGGGCTCAGTGTCATGCTAAGGACGCTTGTCAGTGGGTAGTAACTGTAGTAACCCACTGCACAAAAATAAACACATTGCTAAATTGCTCATAAATCTTAACCCAACCAAGGGGCTGTTGGATTCCAGCTGAAGCCAAATGCCAGCAGATGAAGTACAAAAGGGCAGTGGGATGCTCGCTCCCCATCAGGAGCAGTCAATGATCGGGGTTGAGCCTACCTAAAGGTGGCTTTCCATGCAGAGGTGATGGCATTCAAATCTCCTCTCCTTCTGGAGGAATTGCTTTGCACCTAAGCTGAGGAAAGCAGCTCTAGTGTCTGAAACAATGGGAAACCTCTGGGATCTGTGGAAGAGGCTAAAGGAAGGATAAATGCAACTACTGACGCTGTCTCCTGCTAGTGCAGTGCAGGCAAGGTTAGGAGGAATGATTATGTAGATACTCGATTCTGACCTAGTGGGATTTATCGGAGTCAGCCTGCTGCCATCCATCAGCAACGGAGGAAAATTATGTTCTGCACTGGGAGAGGAATTTGCAAACCTCGGTACAAAATGAGTAATAAGGGTAAATCAACTGGAGATGCATCGTGCTTATTCTGGGAATGGCAGAGTGAGCAGTGCAGCATTTTAGTTCAATTGGTAGTGTTAGATAAAATGCTACATTTCATATGTAGGCACTTACTGATATTTCCTTTATTTTTAGAAATACTCTTGGATTTTGTAATCATGCTTCATTTTGGTGTTGCAACAGTATTATTGGGAAGAGAAATAGTGCTGCAATTGCTGGCTTTCTTCTCGAGCACTGTCCCCATGTTTCTCCAGGTCTTGGTGGTAATTAGGGCCCCGAGCCCTCCTGATTTACTGCAGCCTGGCTGAGTTTCTCCAGGGTGAGGTCTCTGCATGCAGCACTCCTTGCTGCTGCTGGGAGCCTCCTGCACACTCTTTTGAGCTGTCCCCGTGGGGATGTGCCTCTCTTACCATGCGAGCCCACAGGCCTCAATTCACCTTTTTTCCAAGCCTGTCTCTTCACCTTCAGCACATCGTTTCTCCTCATGGCTCTTGAAACAAGCCCAGAAGTGTCAGAGCCCTCTCACACACAGCCCTCGGGGCTGTGCAACCAGCAGGTGCTTGCAGGGACACGGGCAGCTTTCTCAAAGCAGGACCATGTCTCCGAGTGCTGTATTGTAAGTGCCTTTATATTGGGTTGGAAAGGCGACCCTTCTGCTTTGCTTGTCCAGGTGCTGCTGTCAGTCTCTGGGCTGGTGTCCTCTCCCACCGCCCCTTGGCTTCGGTCACCAGCGACACAGAAAGGAGACTTAAATGGCACAGGGAAGATGCTCTTCCTTTTCCATGCTTTTGGGAGATGGATTAAAATGCTTGCTGTTTTTTTTTTTTTTTTCCCTCTAGCAGAGAACTGTAATTAAATGTCCCTTTCCTTAATGTCTCCTATGGTAATTTGTGACAACTTATTAAAGGCTCAGTGACAGTCACTGCTGCATAGCACTGCCTCCTCGTGCCCAGCACCCCGAGCAAGGTCAGGGGGCTGTTGTGTGAAGTGCTGCTCTAATACACAGTAAGATGTGAGTCTTGCTTTAATGACCCCATTCTCAGTAGATAGCTGGGATTTGTGAACCCCCAAAGGGGGCTTTTTTTTTAAGAGATGTTCCCAGAAAAATAGGAATGAGAAGAATACCATATTTCTCTTAAAGAGGAAGGGTAAGCTGCTGAAAACACCACATGTGCCTTTGCCAGTCCAGGCTCAGGCATGTTGGTGTGGTGGACCAAAAGAGAAGCAGCTTTGTTCAGTGAAACAGTGTTGCTCAGTAGGAAATTTCCTATACGAAAATCTCCCCAATAAGGGCAGCAGCACAGAGATGAAATGCCAACACGAAGCTTCAGCTGTGGAAAGGAAAATGTATTACAGCTCTGAGGACAAAATGAAAAAAAATTCAGCATGCTTGAACATGCATACTTTGCTAGGACTTCCACGTCTCAGTCAGACTTCCTCTCCTTGATAAAAAATAAAATTGCAGTCGATTAAAAATCAAACTGTCCCATGTGTATGATTTCAAGTGACTGGACTGGGTTTTTTTTTAATCTTTACTTCATGCACTTATATTAATTGAAGCACTAGTTATATTGAATGAGTCTTTAAAAATGCCCTGGTCTCACTATATCCCAGCAAATGTCACAGGAAAAGGACATTTAACTATAGCCTGCTTCAGGAAAAAAAAATCAAAATTAAATTAATACTAATGTCTGCTTGAAAAATATAATAAATGTTAGACTAGGTGAGGAAGCATGAACAATTGTCTGCAGCAATTGTATCCTGCAAAAGCAGGATACTGCTTTTGCAAATTAATGGAAAATTAAAACCCATTAGCATCTCAAGTACTTTGCAGAGGAGTTTTAGCCGAAGTTGTAGCTATTCACCTGCCCTGCTGGAAGTGCCCTGGGTGGCTCGCCCCGTGCTGTGAGCTCCAGGTGATGCCTGCCCTGGGCTTGGTTAATTGGAGCCCTCCTCCTAATGGAAACCCTGGTCAGGTAAGAGGTAGGTTGGCTGCCACAGCATTGTCCTCTGTGAGGAAGCTGGGGCTTGGTAGAGCTGCTGTGAAGGTGGGTGCTGGGGCTCTGGGGCAGCATCAGTAGGTCAGCCAGGGACACAGGCAGTCTCAAACCCCAGTGAGAGTTGAGGCTGCTGGTTATGCATGGCTCTCAGCCACCCAGGACACAAATTTGTTCCCTTTGCAAGTGCTGGAGCAATAAAACGTACTGAAACAGCCAACCCAGGACGCCTGTCAGCCTTCGGATGAGTTTATACAGGAGCTGATATGTAGCCAAAGTGGGAGGACTTTTACTGCCATTAGCAGATGTTGGTGGCTGCCACTCTAAACATGAGCTCAGCTGTAAATCAGCTTTTCTACCTCTGCAGGATTATTTCTTCTTTCTATAGTTTTCACTGTGCTCAGAACAGCATCAAATATTTCTCCATCCCACTTTTCTTCCTCCATCCTTGTGCCTCTGCCAAGGGCTAAAAATTCCCAGTTTCCAAACGTGAGCATCGAGCTTGCAGCAAACCCTGGATCCCTGAGGACTCTGGATGCAGAGGAGCTGCTGAAGACCCAGAGGGCTGCAGCTCCAGCAGCGATTGCTTGGTCCCTGGGCAGCGCTGGGCCCTGTGGGAGCAGCCTGCTCCCCTTGGGTAGCTCGGTCATGGAGGTGCAGCCACAACAGTGTGTGGAGATGCCCAGATGTTGGCAACAGCTTCTTCACGCAGACAGTACGTGCAGGTGCTGGGGGCTGCGGCAATGACTTGGATGCACCTTAGTGTAAGAGATAAGCACAAGAAGG
This sequence comes from Aegotheles bennettii, assembly GCA_013398125.1. Classification (NCBI taxonomy): domain Eukaryota; kingdom Metazoa; phylum Chordata; class Aves; order Caprimulgiformes; family Aegothelidae; genus Aegotheles; species Aegotheles bennettii. The sequence continues at coordinate 8,434 of VZRW01012949.1, read as the reverse complement.
ACATGGAGCTGTGGGAACGAGTCCAGAGGAGGGCCACAAAGATGAGCAGAAGGCTGGAGCACCTCTCCTGTGAAGACAGGCTGAAAGAGTTGGGGTTGTTCAGCCTGGAGAAGAGAAGGCTTCGGGCAGACCTTATTGTGGCCTTTCAATACTTAAAGGGGGCTTATAAGAAAGATGAGGACAAACTTTTTAGCAGGGCCTGTTGCAATAGGACAAGGGGTAATGGTTTTAAACTGAAAGAGGGGAGATTTAGACTAGGTATTAGAAAGAAATTTTTTACAATGAGAGTGGTGAAACACTGGCACCCGTTGCTCAGAGAGGTGGTAGTTGTCCCATCCCTGGAAACATTCAAGGTCAGGCTGGGAGGGGCTCTGAGCAACCTGGTCTACTGGGAGGTGACCCTGCTCACTGCAGGGGAGTTGGACTAGATGACCTTTAAAGGCCCCTTCCAACCCGAACCATTCTATGATTCTATAAATTAAAAAAATATTCCTTCCAGCTGAAGAAAGGCATCATTTGCTTGTCTCTGACTGTAAGCTCTTACTGTTCCCAAAACTGCTCCGGCTGGTTTGCTCTGGGACACTGCATTTCAGCTCCACTGTCTTATAGGAAGGAAGGGAGGACTTGCACAGCATTGAAAAAGCAATTAGATGGGATTTGGTTGTGCTCAGTGCTGGCCTTCTCGCTCTTGTGCACCCTGAGTGTCCCTGTGCTGACACCCTCAGTCCCCTCCCTGGTGTGATGAGCCCAGCTGGCCTCGCTCTGCAGCTTGGAGAACCAGAGCTGCCATCTTCCCTTCTTCTGGATGAACCTGACGAAAGGATTCCTGTTTCTCCTGTAGGTCTGGTCCCCACTAGTAATCCCTTCTGAGGAGGGTGGAATTGCCCCCAGCATCCAGAATAACACCTCATTACACATTTGTATGCTGGACGGGGACTGTAGACACTGCTTCCCACCAGGTAGATAAGCTGGAGATCCCAGACTGAGCCAAATTGCTTCAGGCTCAGAGGAGTTTCTTCACAATAATTTTTTTTCCCCTGAAACACTTAAACTCATAACACTGAAGCTGTGGTTTGTTATCTGTTGTTTCCATAGTTGTTATGCTCTGACTGGCAGGTAGACATTTAGACAGGAGATCACATGGTTACTGGGTTGTAATCTTTAATAATGCTATTTTTGGATTCTGAAAACAATCATCCAAAATCAATATACATTTTCTCAGCATAAGCAGGCCTGTGCCAGCTCGTGTAAATACCTGTGTTGTAAAGCCTCCCTTTTTATCCAATGAAGAAAAATACCCACTTCTAGGATACTATTCATCTCCTCTTAATCTAGAGATCTAAACTAGATCTCTAAACTAGCTGAGATGAACTGCATCCCAGAGGTGCCTGTTCTCATCCCTTAACTCACACGGGACCCTGGGCAGGCATTGCAGATGCAGGTTTCCATACTGGACATCCTGAAAGCTGGGGGAGATGAACCCAAATGCTGCAGCTTAAGATGTTTTCAGCTATAGAATAGGAACTTTTTACTTGAAAAAAACTCTTCAATATTTTGTTTTCCTCTGACATTTAGCTTGCTTCTATCTATGATAGAAATTATTTTCCTACTGTGATGGCCGAGTTCAGCAATGAGCACAATTACATTTTCTTTTCAACCCTCTTATTGAAGCTCTATCTATCTACCCGCTCACAGAAGTGTTCAATTTATAAGAGACCTTCATGCTCAAGCTGACGTTTCAATTGCTGGATGACTTAGCTCCTTGAGAAATCCTCAGGAGCGGTTCCCTCCTCCTTTGTTCCTAGGCTACCTCCTCCCTGCAGGGATGGACCTTTGGGGTTTCTTTCAAGGCATGTTTCTGTGGGTCCTCACCATGTTCTTGTAAACATAGCAGAGTTGCAGAAGCCCAAGTGTACTTCCACACTGTGTGGAAAACCCTTTGTGCAAATGCTTTGCAAATCTTTTCTTGGGTCTTGCAATTCTGGCTCTGCATCCCTGGTCCCTGGGGCTGGGATTTGCTTGCTCGGTCCACTGTGGTTTTCTGGCCAGGATTTGCAGTTGTGATCTACAGCAATGGTGAATCCATACCAGGCTCTTTGAGCAGGCTCTTTTCCAGCTTTGTGTCTCAGACAGTCCTTACAATACAGCCTTAAACTAGGCATTTCACAGGGCTGTGGGTGTGATGTAAACCTCCCATCTCAGACCTCAGAAGCTTCTGTCTGTATATGAAAGCAATATTCCTTCAATTTTTTTTGTAAGACTGCAGAGTTTTTCTATTTCTTCTCTAGTGTCACCTAATAACCATCCCTTTCCACTTAGCTGTAGACTATTGAGCAAGACTAATCTTTTTGACTGTGAAAAATTATATTTGTTTTAGAGCCATGCTTTGCTTGTCTTCCTTTTGAGCATGTCTTCATAAAAAGAAAATCTTGCATGAGCCTTTTTTGATGGTATTTCTGGTGCTAGGCACCTTCCCGTCTCTTATTTTCCAAATTCTCATAGGCAAGAGACATGTTATAATCCATTATTTAATTTCATACCTCGTTTCTCCTTTACCCCTGACAGTTTTATCCACTTGATGCCCTGTGCTCTCAAAGCTCCGTGTTGTCAGTAGGTAACTTTCCTGCAATTAATGCAAGAGATGACTTTTTTTTTTAGGAAAAGCAGTGATTTGGGTAAGTCCCATTGCCTTGGTCTTGCCTAGAGCATCAAGCAGCCCTAATTAGCAGTCCTAACACATCAGTGATGCCAATCCTGCCTATAAATCCAGTGAGGCTTTTCTCTGTCTGGTCCCAAACTGCAGCATGAGACTAACTAAGGCAACGCTACCACTGGGAAAGGAGATGAGCCTGTGGCATCCCAAGGTATTTAAGTGCTTGAGAAGACCAGAAGATTCCCTTGACTCAAGAACCTGACTTGATTCTGTGTTTCCAGAACCACGGGCACACTGTTGTTTTGAAACACCCCTTTTTCAGCAAACTCTAGATGGTTTCTGTGAGCTGCCCTGATGGGACTATAATGGTTCAAGCCTGTGACTGGATCCTTTGGTATACAAAATCCTGAAATGGCACACTGAGCTTTCAGAAACAGGCATGGTGTAATTCCAGAGCTTGCTGTGGAGCATTTTGTGTACATGCTGATTGCCCATCATGGGTTATGATGATTTTTCTTCCTCTCCCCTATTATGTGCAGTGAAAAAATGGATTATTCTGAGCATTTGAACAGATAGTCACAGCCCTCCTAATCTACAGGAAAGAGATGTTGTAATATTTATTAGTCTGTCAATAAGGATGCCTGGAGAGGAAAACAAAGGAGGTCTGAAATACAAACATGGAAAACAAACAAACATATATATATATGAGATATATGTTCCTCACAAACTAGCAGAGAGGAAGCAAATTGGTGTGTCCAGGGTCTAGAAATGGGCTGCTACAGTGAAAGCAACAAGAGCATTATCACCTAAACTCTCACAAAAACTGCAAATCAACATTTTCTGAGCTGAGCCACTATAAAAGAGGCTCACCTCTGCATTCCATTTCTAAATTAATTTATATAAAAGCAAAAAAACCCAAGCAACCTCAACCCACACATGCCAAAACCCTGACAAATATCCAGCCAGCTCCAGTTCGTGTTGCAGTGGGGATCATTGCTAATTTTTCTGTACAATGACTTGGTGCCAGACTGTTATCTCGATGCTTTTTACTTGGGCTAAAAATGTCCTGCAGCTCCTTTCATCCCTTCTCCAGGAGCGAGGGGGAGTGCTTTCCCCCCCTCCCATGATTAATTGTTTTGCATCCTGGAAAATGGAAGAGAAGGAGGCAGGTAACGGGAAAACAGACAAGGTCACAGATGCATCAGTGGCCAAGCATTTCCTCATGTTTGTTAGCAACGAATCTGAATTTGTTGGTGGCTGCATGTTGGATTAATGATGAGATTTGTGCTGTGTTAGCAGTGTGGGTAATGTGAGGGGTTCCTGTCAAGGATTTAATGAAAATATTCTTAAGATAAACTGAATCTGAAGATTCAGATTCACTGTCGCATGGTGAAATACTGGGAATGAAGGATTTGGGTACCTCCAACCAAATCACTGTGAAGACCATTTGATTTTGAGCAAGTGCTGGGAGCAGAGCACGTGGTGAGGATGTGAGTAGAGATGCTGACTTGGGAGGTCCAGGCACAGCTGGGCAGAGGGAAGTACTAAGCCCACCTGCACCCACAAAGGACTCGTGCATTTGGCATCAAAGCTCAGACACCCACAGTGCTCTGCTCCAGCAACCCAGCAAAAGGCTGTCCTGTGCCACCATGGGCATCTACTTGCAGTTTACAAACCTAACGTCACCCCCAACAGCTCAAGCCCTCTGGGACTGGTGGGGAAAAAGGTGTGGAGGGAAATGGAAATGCAGAGATTATAGACCAGTCTTGGTGGGGGAGCTGATGTTCCTTCCCCAAGAAGGAGCTTCCCCAAGCATAGTTTAGTCCAGTGCTGAGGGCTGAAAATGTCAGAGGCTGGACCCATCTGGCTTTGGTGAGAATCAAGGGAGAGTTCACGACCAAGAAAAGAGCAGGAAGAAAACAACAGAAGAAGGCAAAGCAGGAATGAAATCAAGAAGAGGAGAAAAGACAGAACAGAGAGCAAAGCAGAAGGAAGATCTCTCTTCTGCGGTCCCCGTGGTGCAGCTCTTCCCCCTGGCTGCATGGCCACAGTCTCCAATTGGGCTCATGCTATGGGTGCCAGGGTGGACACGGCTGCCAAGCTGCCTTCTCTCAGCGGTGACTTGGCCATGTGAACAAACACAGTGCTTCAGAATGGTAAAACAGAAAATGAGAACATTGCATGGGTTTTGGGTGTTTGTTTGGAGTCAAGTTGCAGCCCCATCCTGGAGACTTCAGGGCTGGCAGGTGGCCAGCTCCTGACAGCGTGGTGCTTGAAAGAGCATCTCAAGCCCCGGCAAGCACAGAGCTCTGAGTCTGGTTACACAAATTGACCCATTAGTTGGAATTTTAACATCCCAAGTTGAGATCCCCTGGGACAGATGACCCTCCACTGCTACTAGCAGGAACACTAGCCAGGGCAGGCAGGAGCCACCCAGCTGGCTGGTGGCATTAACCTCCACCCTGCCAGGTTGCCCTTTGCAACGGGAGCCCACAGGGGACTGTACAAAACAACCCCAGCCAAGAGGCTTTCAGCTGTGACTGGAGATGCAGCCAGATGCATCGGCCACTGTTGCTAAAGAGAGTAACTTCATGACCTGGATCGAGCGGTGCTTCAAGGGAGAGAGCAGTGCACAGCAGTCCACAGGTCCCAAACACGTCAGGGTTAGCTGGAGGCAGTGAGGTCTCTTGTTACCAGCTCCTGGACAGCTTGGCAGTCTGCGGGGAAGTCTCCTGCCAAATGATGATCTATGGCTCATTGCAATGCATGCGGTACCGAGTGCTATTGGCTGGGTCTGGCCTTCACAGGGAATGTAAAATGGGTATTTTAAAGGAACTTCTCCCCTTGCTCACCCAGCACATCCTTTGTGTACAGAGAATGAGTGTACATATTCTGCCTACAGAATAGGTAGAGTTCTATAAGTACACATAGAGCAGGTCAACCCACTCTGTTTAAGGAGTGTGGGATGGGGGTCTGGCTTGTTTTATAAAAGCATGACATCAGTTTTACACAATAATGACAACTCTGTGCAAATAGCAAATGCCACCACTGCATCTGCAGTGGCATGTCATCAGGTACTCTTTGCTTATTTGGGTTCTCCTAACATTGCCTGCAGTGGAAGAGAATGCAGATAGTAGATAGGAAAGGAAAATCAGTTTCTTATTATCTGTGAGCCTGAAATGCATATTAGATACTGCCCCTGTCTCCCCCCCTTGGTATTCACACACAATTTTTGCCAAGCTGCTGTTTATTTTCATGCATCTGTATCTGTACTGTACCTGTGCTGTATGCACAGAGTATCTGTAACTTCTGCAGTGCTCTTTCCCCCTGCGTGTGTAGCAGAAGTTGTAAGTGGTTTTAAGCAAGGTGGCTGTTAGTGAAATGCTAAAGCAGTGCTCGAGCTGACTACATTTCATCTGGGTGTCTTTTGCTTCTCAGTTCTGGACCACCAGCCAACTGTGACTCGGGTTCCAGATAAGCAGCTAGAGACAACAAGCTATTGCAGGAGCTTCCTCTGCCCGCGCTGCAGCTCTCGGAGCAGATGGTCTCAATAAAAACATTTAATAACTTTACACCTTAGGGTGCAGTGATCCAAGGAGCTCTGCTCTTCAAGCCAGGCAGGAGCCCCTGGTTTGCCATTACTGTCTACAACCCTGGAAGCGATAGCCTACAACTTTGACTGGCATGGCTGTGTTGCTGTGCTGTGTGCTATCCTGTGTAACCCACAAGTAGGAGTTACAAACTGAGCAGCCTAATTCAGAGGCAGGATTAGCTGAGGTCGTTAGTTTCCTTGGTTTTGAAGCTACTATGCTGTGAGCTCTTAGAAGGATGTTTCAGTTCTGCCCTATCAAACCAGGCAATGCTCAGTTTTGTTCATCCTGAGGCTGGGGATGATTTTGTTTCCCTTCATGTAAGTTTCATCTCGTCGTTTTTGGAGGGAGAAACTGGAAATAAGAAGTGAGTGTAGCAAAAGGTGGCAGACTTTTTTCCACTGAGATTCGGGTAGTGCCAGAAATTGGTGAGAAATGGAGATGTCAAGAATGGAGGGGGCAGAGGGCTCTTGCAATGGCAGGGGCAAGGTCGAGAAGGCTATGGATTCGTGGGACAGAGCTGGGAAGTGGCCTGGGTGGGAAAGGTGACAAAGGAGGGCTGTGACATTTCCTAGGGGTCACCGTGTGATATTTAGAAAGTGAAGGATGTATTGAAGCAGCTCCCAGGCCAAGGAGGAGGCAGGTAGATCTGCCTGAGGACAGAAGAACAGCCATCCTACTCCCCTGTTTTCGATGTAGGGGAACAATGCATGTGCTGAAGCCTCGCAGGCTGGAAGGCGGCACGTTATGTTTAAGACCAGAGGTAACTTCATTAGACCTGTTATATTTAGCCCATCCTATAAAGACTCTTATTTCTATGGAATTTTACATAGAAACTGTTACTATGTACAACACACTAGAGAACTGTAGTTTCTGTCCCACAGAGCTCACAATCTGCCTCTGCAAATTAACTTTTCTGACAAAGGTTAAATGGCAAAAGGTAGAATGTTTGGCTGTGAATTATGAAACACATGGAGGGTGAGCTCAGGGCAGGGGCGGGGGGGGAGTAGGTCTAGCTGGGAGACCAAGTCTCCTGTGCTGACATGATCATACTTCTAAGATGATGAAGGCTCCCATGGGCATCAAGGAGCAGAGCTGGACGAGGGGCCCTGCAGAGGATAACAGTTTTACACAGAAAAAGATGAGACCTGGAGTAAGGGTGAAGATCACCAGCTCTGCCCAAGCTTTGATGACATTTTCAGATGTGGACTGAGATTAAATGCCAGGCTGCCTGGATGTTACCAGTGTTCAAACATGAGAACAGGCCACCCAGAGAGTATACAGCATCTCCACCCATGGAGATATACAAAGCCCAACTGAGCAACCTGCTCTGGCTGACCTTTCCCTGGGCAGGGAGTGGACAGATGTCCTGAGCCCCTGAAACATCAAGTCTAATGGCAACAGGCCAAGGTGTGCTGAGAGGTCAGAGAGTTAACTGTGAGAAGCATGTGCCTTTGAAACTGGCACTGAAACTTGTCTCTCAAGCTCTCTGTTCCCCAGGGAAGGTGTGCAGCTGCCACTTCCCCTCACACCCTGGCCCTGTGTGCTGGGGATGCCCCAGAGCCCCCTTCTACTTGCCCAGCCTCCACCCAAACCTCAGGCCCTGTCTCCCCAGAGATGGTCCGAAAGTGTTAGAGGGACCCATGGGATGACGTCCAGGCTCAGGCTGGGGCACAGCCAGCCCTCAGTGACCTGCCCCACAAGACCTGTGCATCTTTGAGGAGCTAGACACACTGAAGCATCTGTCCACTCACCCATCCATCCAAATGGGTGCAAAACTCATGCTCTGGGGCAAGGGGAAGAGCCTGACAAAGGGAGTCGCCCTCCAAACTCTTCCCACCACAGGGAAAGGAGTTTGCTGGTAGAAACCACAAGTCCTTTGGAGGCCTTCTGCAAGAAGGACACTCTGGGGAAGGTCCATGTCTCAAATACCCACTTTCCACCCACCAGTAATTTTGGACCATGATGTGCCTCCAGGTTTTGTGCAGAAAGCGAGGACTGGGAGACCACCTTTGGCGAGGGCTTGGCAGATGCTGCCGCACGTCACACCTCACTGGGGAGAGGGCTGTGGGTGGCTTGCTTTGAAAAATCAAGTAAGCATCGCCTGGAGAAGTGCCAGACAGCTGCGAGCCAAAGCAATGCCCCAGTCTGCTCACTGGAGGAAGGCTGGGTGGGATCACAGAATCACAGA